>CAUYLG010032110.1:0-34700 GCA_963573385.1 Cacajao melanocephalus
CCTGGAATCTCGCTTGATTGCCGTCCTCAGGCCCTGACTCAGGAATACTGAATTTAAATATTTTTAGTTGTGGCCCTGTCTTTTGTAGTTTTTTTTTTTTTTTGAGAAAGAGTTTCACTCTGTTGCCCAGGCTGGAGTGCAATGGCCTGATCTTGGCTCACTGTAACCTCTGCCTCCCGGGTTCAAGCAATTCTCCTGCCTCAGCCTCTCAAGTAGCTGGGGTTACAGGCATGCACAACCATGCCTGGCTAATTTTTATATTTTTTTAGTAGAGATGAAGTTTCTCCATGTTGGTCAGGCTGGTCTCAAACTCCCAACCTAAGGTGATCCACTGGCCTCGGCCTCCCAAAGTGCTGAGATTACAGGCGTGAGCCACAGTGCCCGGCCTGTCTTTTGTCTTAACCAGCCCTGTAGGTGATTCTGTTGCAGGCCATCTGACCAGAAGCTCTGCCATAAAAAACAGGCAGGAGTCTGGCTTTCTCTCATTCTTCTGTCTCTTTAGGCCAGTGGTTCCCAAGTGAAGTCCCTGGACCAGCAGTATCAGTGTCACTTGGGAACTTGCTAGCAGTGAAAATTCCTGGGCCTCCCCTGGTCTGTTAAAAATTCAGAAGGTGGGGTTTAGCAAGAGGCAAAGTCGTTGCCAATATGCAATTTCAAATAATGAACATGGGTACGTCCATTTGGGACTGAGGAGAGAAGCACATTAGTCTGATAAAAACACAACAGTTATGGGTACAGAGTGAAATTTAGAAGAGGGAAAAGGAGCCACAAGAAGGGATGATTTTGTGGTTTCAAGTGTGTGAGGATAGAGGGTGGTTGGGGGAGAGGAAACCTGGTTTACTGGGAGAGCCATGTACAGACAAGCAAAAGGTATGGCTGTCCCACCTCCTCCGGTGCCTAAGGGAACTTTCAAGGTCATATAACTTTGAGGAAGTCTTGCAGCTTTCTGGAAAAGCTATGTAGACTATCCTGTGGTTTTCTGGAAAAGCCCTGCTGGGGAGTTGGCTTTTGCTTTTTCTGTTCTGGGGCTCTTGTGAATTTACCAAATGCTCCTAACCATGTTAATCCCCGACTCCACCCTAGCCCTACCCTTTTTCTCTTCCAGCTCTTGCCCACCTGATTGTCACCGATGAAGAGAGCCAGACATGTTCTCACCACTGTGCTAGGGATGGGAGTATTCCTCCCTCTCCAACGTAAAGCACCAGAGGAGCATATCCTTAGACAGGCTTTCTGGCAAAATCCTGGTGCCACGTACAGTTGTTTATCTTCAACTTCACTTCAGGACCCTTTTTATTCAGATGGCATTGGCTTGGGTACTGATAAGTTCTGCACTTTTAGAGAGGGCATTTTCCAAAGGGGGAAACTGTCTTGGAAAAGACGTCACACTCAAACTGAGACTAAACAATGATCCTTTTGCCACCCAGGACTTGTCCTGCTAATATCCTTCCAACTCATAAAATCATAGGTCAGTGGTGAGAAACCTAAGAGTCAAATGACCAGTAAGTTTCCTCTTCTTAGAAAGCAGGAGGCTCTACCATAAAAGACAAACTCCAAGGATAAATAAATTAAATGAATTGGTCTTGAACTTGGCTCAACTCTGCTTTGCATAACTGCTTCAAAACTGGTGACCTGGGAATAAATTCCAAGTGGAAAGTATTTCCCAGTTTCATTTATGAATAAATGGTCCCCAGGAGCCTTTTCCTAGGTCTTCACTGATGAGCCTTCTTAGCTTTTTCAAATGTGTGGTCAGTGGAGAGTTTCCTTTTCTCCATGCGATTCTGACCCATTTCTCACCCACTTCGTTGACACCCTGAAGCACCATTTAGCACTCCAGGATACCTTGTGTATTAAAGGTAATCCTTTGAGAGGTGCGGGTCCATAAAGTAGTGAATAAGTCACATGTGGCACAGCAGTGCTGCTTTTCATCTTAGGAATGGGCAATGAGGGTCACACCACTATTTCATCCAAATCGGAAAAGGAAATTAACATGGGACAGAGTAGAAGTCAGAAATCTTTTAGTTGCATTTAGCTTTCATAGAACACTGGGCCCAAGAAATCATATCAGAGCGAAAATATCTGCTTGATGATGTATGAGACAGGGCCACTGAATTTGGGGACACATGGAATATGGTGTCAGGCAAGACAAATCACATCCTTCAGTTACAGTGCAGTTGGAAAGCCCTTTATTCCTCTGAGAGACAGATATCTCATGCCATCAAATTGAGCTTTCAGTGCTAGAATGGAGTCATGCAGGGTGATCAAGTAGATTGTATTGCTAGTCAATACCTTTTCTATTATTATGTTACTGGAAAATAATTATTATTATCTTCCTCCTGAGCCTGTGCAAGACTGAGAAAGATTGGGGAGGGGAAGAATATTGTATTGTTCAACTTGTATTTTATATTCTGCCCTTACACATGCTAAAGCCAGCAGTGCTAGCTGAAAATTACATGGATTTTTAAAATCATCACCCTTCAGTAATTTCTTCTGCCTTTTGAAAATGACTATTAAGCTAGGTTGGAAATGTAAATCTGGGATTTATAAACAAGGCAAGAGTGTTGTACATATCAGTATGTGATTCCATATTCTTTCGTAGATTTCCTTTTGGTTTAAAACTGTATTAATTATCTTTGAATAATGATATCAAAGATGTTTAAAAATGTTTTGAATGAGAAAAACATTTTTGGGGTTTCATTTAGTTAAAAGTCTATAATTTGTTTTATGTTATCTCATGCTTCTTCCTGGCAATCCTTTAAATTAATAAGTTGGGGTCTAGAAAAGTTCAGCTTTTTTAGAGTAGGAGTGCCTAACAGAATATTCAATGTTTTGTCATATAACTTTGACAAAATCTTGCATCTTTCTGGAAAAGCTGTGAAGAATACTGGGCCCTGCTAAAGAGCTGCCTTTTACTTGTGTCATGTTCTGGGGCTCTCTTGCATTTACCAAATGTGCCTGTCTTGTTTCTATAACACTAAATGTAAGTTCAAGAGCAAGGGCCTCTTTTCTAGTTTGTCCTCAGCTCCTTTTAGATACAAAACAAAATCAAATACTTATTTTCCCTTTCAACGGGGGCGTGCAGCAAGAAAGTCAGTCTCTGAGTATTCTCATCCCCAGGCATTTACTCTGGAGGCTGCCTCTCCGTCACCTTCTTCTATAGGAATGGAACCCTTTGCTTTGATGGGCCACTGTAGGATTTCTTAATTTAGGTCTACTGACATTTGGGGCATGCTAAGTTTTGTGGCAAAGGGCTGTCCCGTGCATTGTAGGATGCTTAGCAGCGTCCCCGACCTCAACTCACTAGGTGCCACCAGCACCACCCTCGCCAAGTTGTGGCAACCAAAATGTGCCTGTATATTTTAGCAATGTATCCCTGGGACAAACTTGCTTCCCTTTCCAAACCCCTCTCCCCATACACCCGTACTGAGAACCACTGGACTAGCTCAATGTTATTTAACACACATAGCCACATGCTCCATTCTCATACTATAAAATTGTTAAGAAACAGAAACACAGGGGGAGGCCCCAAACTAGTTTAGTTGCCCTCTTCTTGGCTAGCAAGCTTTTCCTACAAATTCCCAAGGAAAGAGAAATGATATTTTTAGTGAAAATATATATTATGAGGCCTCCCCCTTAGAATGTGGACACATTTTGCTGATATCTGGAGTAGAGAATTGCAGAGGTGGGTGGATGGTGGGTAGGAAGAACATAAGATGGCAAAGAGAATGCCTTGAAAATGAAGTAGATTCATTTATGCCCGCTAACTCTGTTGGCCAACTTCCTCTTACCTGATGAACTCTCTCTCTCATCCCCCTCACTATATAGCATGCACTTGGGGTAGTGATTCAGGAAAGGGAACAGTCTATGGAGTTGCACGTTTCTATTAGCCAAACTTGAGATTGCCATGTATGTTGTTACTTCCATAGAAAATGAAAACTAAAAAGGGCAGTTGTAAATAATTCCATATCTTCATATACTTATCCCAACAAGTTACTTTAGTTTTAGGGATTACATCAGTACTTAAACTAAAAACAAACAAAAATTCCCTAAGCCTGACCTGAATAGAGTCCTCATCAGGAAAAATATAATAAGAAAGTTCATTAAGTTTGACTTTTCTTAACACTATTGTTAGAGTCGACAATTTATTATTCCTCAGAGAGTTTGCCTTTATTAAAGCCAGGAGAAGGAATTTTTTCGAGATCCACACCCATCTACTAAGCCTGTAATCAAGACATAAAATATCCATTGAGCTAAAATTATTTTTCTCCCTAAAAAACTATTCATAGGGCCATAATTCATAAATTTACTAATTGTTTCCCTCTGCTACTATAGTAGCCAGTGTGGGTGACAATAGCCATTATTAAAATTGAATTATAAAAGATATCTGCAATCAGCGAGCTGTCTTATTTATCTTAATTAACCCATAGGCTGCATAATGGAGCCTGCCTTTTCCCACCTTCCTCTTACCTAAGACAAGAATGGTAAAACAAAGACAGTAAAAGCTAATGTCCCTGTGGGCTATGAAAATCAGCAGCAGCACTTTTTTCCCCAAAGCCAGTTTCAGTCATTAGTTGAAGTGCTACATAAATGCTAAGTATCCCTTGTTGGTTTATAAAGTTAATTCCATCCCAGAATGAGACTGCCTTATTCATTGATTACGTGTATCTGAAGTGAAGCAGAGATGAGAACTTGAGGCACTATTACATATTCAGAAGCAGAGTTCACTTTAAACAACACTGATATTCCATTCTCCTATCAGATTGGCTGACGTTAAAAAGTTTCAGATACATAGCATTGGTCAGGCCGTGTGGAAAACAGGCACTTTTATATACTGTTGGTGGAAGTATAAAGTTGGTAGAACATAGATGGAAGGGAGGGTATTTGAGCAGGGGGCAGGAGAAGGCAGTATGCTGGAATTGCAGCTGAACCTACCCTTTGTTCTATCTAGTAACTTGCCTTCTAAGAACTTATTCTATAAATATATTTATAAAAGTTCACTAAGACATAAGGACTAGATAGTGTTGTGATAGCAATGTTTACACAAAAGAAAACAGTTCAATTGTCATTTCGTGGGACAATACGTTACCTCATGCAATGAATACGCTATTTTGCAACCCATAAGCAGAACTCAATGAAACCCACTACAGTTGAATTAAAAAGTTCTTCAACACACCTCAACTTAAGTCATTCCTTCTACTCAGCTACTAAAATAATTATCCAATGTCTTCCAGTTGCCAGTTATTCATCTAGGCTTTTGATTTGGTTAAATTTGTACTTTTTGTTTTTAAAATGGAGAGAGAATATAATGTAGACCATATTAATGATTCTATTTCCTTTATTCAGTTAATATTTATTGAGTGGGTATTATTATGAAGGTCTAGAACTCCCTAACAAGGGAGTTCCTTTTTAAAGCTCTAGACCTCAGGCCCACCAGGAACTTACAGGCAAGTGGAGCAAAGACAATTAAAGTTGGGGTCACTCATCTATTGTCAAAGATAGCTGTATTAGTCAAGGTATTAGAATAAATTATTTATCATAGGAATTAGACCTTCCCAGTCATGGGAGAAACTGGAAAGTTAAATGTCTGAAATGGAGGAGATGGTGAATCAGAAGTTACTAACCAGAAAATCTGAGAAACAAGCACCTCCAGTCCCTGAAATGGAACTGCACGGGGAAATGTGTGGGAGAGCTAAGGGAAGCTGTGTCTCTATGTGGCTACTGCTTTTCAGGTCCACTGCCAAGCATCTGCTAAGAGACATGCAGATTATGTTGGACAATCAGGTCAACAGTCAAGAAGAACTCCACATGGAGGAGAGCAAGGTCAAGCCAGAACCACATCCAAACATGACGATTTAAGATAATAGTGGCTGCTGCATTATCTCTGTCTTCCAGATCCCAGGCAAATTGCTCTTTTGACTGACTATAGCTTGAAACCACACAGGGAAGAGGACTCTGGGAAACAAGCTTCAGCCTAGCCAAGTTGGCACAGTAGAAAATAACCACAATAAATATTTGTTAGTTTAAATCTCCCAGCTTACGTTCCTGACAAACATATATTCAAGGAAGTACATGGGTGTTCTTCTCCCAGACCTTTTCTCCTCATGAAGAGTTGAAAGTAGATGCTTTAAATGTTGGTAAAATGTATCTCCAGGTGACTGATTTTAAAAAGCCTTGTTTTTCTTAAGCTGTAGGATCTAGTCACTCTTGGCTGAGCTTGTGTTGTTCCGAGGGTGTTTTCGAGCCTCTGTTCCTGGTGCTCACAATAGGAGTCAAGAATAGCTGCTTAGACCAGCCTGGCCAACATGGTGAAAGCCTGCCTCTACTAAAAATACAAAAATTAGCTGGGTGTGGTGGTGCGTGTCCATAATCCCAGATACTCAGGAGGCTGAGGTGGGAGAATCACTTGAACCCGGGAGGTGGAGGTTGCAGGGAGTCAAGATTACACTACTGCACTCCAGCCTGGGTGACATAGCGAGACCTTGTCTCAAAAAAACAAAAAAAGAAAGAAAGAAAGAAAAAAAGAATAGTTGCTTGGGTATATTTCAGTTATCTCAGTTGTGTGTCAAGAGGACCAGAGCATTGTGAGTTAAAGGGTGTTTCTCCATTTAGCTTAAATATGCAATGTCTTTCACATAGTAGGTACAAAATAAAGGCTTGAAATGAGTGTGAGTAGATGGGAAAGTGTATAGACAGTGGTTTTTCTAGGAAGAAGAAGATGGATGCATAGTGAATAGCTCAGTGTTACAAAAGTAGATGTGCAAAGACTAAACCTTCAACAAAACTGTTTTTTATGGCTCAACAAAGCTATTTGAGGTCAATTCCAGCACAAACATCTGCCATCTTCTATGCCAGGTACAAAAAGTTCTTCCCTGCTTCCTTCCTTGTGACACTCTCTGATTTACTCAGCCAAACATCAATAAAAAAACACAAGCCTACATACATTGTCTTTGGCTCACAGAGTGAATGATATGAAACATTTTAAACCATCATCAACACTTAAAAATGGGAGATTTTGTGTAAGTATCCACACCTCTAGTGTCTCTTGGAAATTCAGAAGACCTGCAAACATTGGAGTGACATTTCCATATGGCAGCTGCAGCTGGAGCTCAGCGGCAGCTGTTCCCTCTTCTGATTGCCACTGTCTCCACCCCTGTGAATTGTCCATTGACACAAAGACTGCACATGCCTTGCCAGTTATCATTCCACATGTGATATGATATTTCTAATAAGTAAAGAAATATAAATGGGGTTATGATCATAATGAAAATGCTGTTTCAATTTCTTTAACCCTTATCACATGTCAGACCCTGTTGTTAACTGCATTTTGTTTGTTTGTTATTTGAGACAGGATCTTACTCTATCACTCAGGCAGTGCATTGGATGGAGTGCAGTGACCATCATGGTTCACTATAGCCTCAACCTCGTGCATTCAAGCAATCCTCCCACCTCAGCCTC
The DNA here is from genome assembly GCA_963573385.1 of Cacajao melanocephalus. Classification (NCBI taxonomy): domain Eukaryota; kingdom Metazoa; phylum Chordata; class Mammalia; order Primates; family Pitheciidae; genus Cacajao; species Cacajao melanocephalus. Next base: position 7,453 of record CAUYLG010032110.1, read on the forward strand.
TCAAGTAACTGGAACAACAAGCACATGACACCAACATTGGATAATTTTTGTATTTCTTATAGAGACAAGGGTTTGCCATGTTGCCCAGGCTGGTCTCCAACTCCTGACCTCAAGGGATCTGACCGGCTCAGTCTCCCAAAATGCTGGAGTTGCAGGTGTGAGCCACTGCATCCAGCTTTTTTTTTTTTTTTTTTTTTTTAATTCTCTTAACCTTGCAAGGTAGCTATTCCATCATGTGGATGAAAAACTGAGATTAAAGAAGTGAAGGAATATATCTGAGATACATCAAAGGAAGTGATGCAGCCAACATTCGGGTACAGAAAAATAGAATCTATTATAACTTGAGAGCCAAACTCATATTGATGTAGTAATTGCTGCACCTAAACTATGTGTCTGTACAGGATCCAGCAGACTTGTTCTACCAAGGGCCAGATAGTAAATAATTTCGTTTCAGCTTTGTGTACCCTGCCATCTCCGTTACAATGACTCAGCTCTGCCCTGGTAGTAGGCAAGTAGCCAAAGAACATACAGAAAGGAAAGGGTGTGGCTGTGTTCCAATAAAACTTTATAAAAACAGGCAGTGGCTGGATTTGGCCTATAGGCTATAGTTTGTGAACCACTGGTTTACACCCAGCTGCTGTGAGCCTCAGCGAGGGTGGTTATACATTCAGTAACTAAGTGGGGAACTGCCATGGAGAGCCACAGATGTAACATGATTCTTCACATGACCCTTCATAGCAGGTAGAACTATAGGAAATTGCTGTTTTTAAATATTGGAAATTCCATATAGTTTAACCCAAGTACTATGCCCACTCTGTGAATGAAAACAGACAAGTCTTTATTTTTGATTTATTTCTACCTCCAAATTTGAGTTATTTCTGGCTTTTTATGTTTTTTAAACACTTGAAATCCCAGCCATGGGGACAAAAATAAGGAAATGAATACCAAAGGCCGACTGTGAAACAAGAACACCCTTGCAGCAGTTGTATGAGAGAGCCATCTTTAGCTCCCCCTGCTGTGGACAGAACTGAGGGTCAGAGCTGATATGAAACAGTCACAAAGCCGTAGCACTAATCAGTACCTGAGGTTAGAATTTGAAACCATATGTCTGTAGCTCCGAATCCCAAGTTCTCTTCATTCTGCTGTAAAAACATCTAGTGTTTTTATTTTGAATTTACCTACATTAATTACATGCTTGAAAAGAAACAGACTAATAGATCATCTTTCCCTTTAAGTCTTCATTTTTTTTCAGCATTATTTATTGATGGCCTACTGTGTGCCAGTACTAGAAATGTGATGCAGAATGAGATAAAAACACAAGCCTGAAGATTATTCCAGTGGAAAGAGACAACAATTGTCTCTAAGTGATGAAACCCCAGAACCGGCCACCTGGACTTCTGGCTCTGTGCCCACGCCAGTACCTGAGTGCAATGCCAACAACCTGAGTTATCTTTGTTTGCAAGGCTGCTTGGGAGAGCAATGGTCTGACTAGGATGTCAGAAAGGCATCACTACAAACCATGCAGCCAACTAACTCCCAAGTGCGCTTGTTTGTGTTCAGGGTGGGACGGGGTTGGGGGGGTGGTCTGGCCAGATTCTCTGGGCTTTTTGGCACCTTGTCCCAGAGCTACATTCTTCTGTTTTACAAAATTGAGTTTTGTCTTCTAACCGATGGTACTTTCAAGGTCATGCATGAGAGGTGTCAGGTGTGCTCAGTGAGGATGGGGATTTACAAAAGTTTGTATGTGTGATGGTTTTATTTCCCTCCTGTCAAAATTACTGCTGGTTCGAAAAGAGTCAAGAACTCAAACTTGCATGAACTCTTCAACACCTTTCCAAATTCAACAAAACTGACATTTATAGCTTCGTTGAAGCGGAGACATGGCATTTGGCTTCAGATTGTTTGGACTGTGGAGTGTCAGTATAAATAGCTCTGATTGACTTTTGTATCGTGCACATCTGGAAGCAATTTATGGCATTCCAGCTAGATTAAAGCACGTTTTAAAGGAATTTCACCAGCCTTTTTTTTTTTTTTCTTGTTGACCATGGCGAATAAAGTTTCAAAGAAGGTTTAGCTGCTGTTCTTCTTAATGTAGACTGTGGTGAAGTCAAATTCAGGGCAAACATGGGGTGGAGGGAGGAGGGAGGATTGTTTTGCCAAAAGAGCTAAGCACAGAAGTGACTTTTCCTTGACTGTTTTGTTCACACTGCAATGAGAGATAAAACCTCAGACACCAGCAAGCTGCTATTCTTACACAGAAACTATGGACTAAGTCATTTTTAAAGAGGCGAATGGATTGACCTAGGAGAGTGAAAAGAACTAATTATGTGTCAGTTGCCTCAACAACAAGAAGGGCTGGGACTTTGATTTATTGAATAGGTACCGTGGTGCTCATTTAGCAAATATTCATGGAGCACCTACCATGGGATAGGGGAAATAGAGAGAGAGCGAGCTCAAGAGCAAGTGTACAGAGAAAAAGACAGAATTGCTGCCCTCATGGAGCTTATATTTAGTGAAGTTGAAAGATTTTATATAGCAAAGTCCCTAAACCTTGTTAAGTCACCGCTGTGATGAATTTCCAACAGAGAAGTACAAGATGTCCTGTGTGTCGGGAACCTTAGCTTGAAGGACCTGTGAAAGCTTCTGGGAAAGACAGAAATTTGGCATCAGATGTGAAAAGGAGAAAGAGAGAAAGTCGGGAAAGAGAAAAAGAGTAATATTCCAGGAGGAAAATTTTCATTTTCAAACTCCCCAGCCATGATAAGTAACAACTTGGCAAGGTAGTTATTTTCCTATTTAGACATGAAGAAAATGAGGCTCAAATTGCTTATAAGCTTCTCTAGTATCACTTAGCTATTAACTGTCATGCCCACTTTAAAGCATAAGCTACCTTAACAGCCATTTAATCCTTTAGCACGGATGGTCTGTAAGTGAAAGCAAGTCACATTACATCTCTGGGCCTCAGTTTCCCCATTTTTGTGTTGAAGGAATTTGATAGATACTTGGTAAGTCGAACCTCTTAGGAAGTCAAGAAATCCATGTAAAAATGAAGTTGTATATAACATACAAATCATAATATGTAATGCGTGCAATGGAAACACTGCTGTTCATGACATTTAAAGATTTTTAAAAAATTGTCTGATGGACAAACTGGGAGGAACAGTAAAGTCTTTAGGGGAATGAGAATGTACCCTTTAGTTTCTCTAACTTAAATAAGAAAATGGAATATCCATTATTAAAGCTGACTCATAAACTTGGAAGGCTGACCCCCACACGTTGTTAGAGCTGTAATATATAGGTCATTGTCGCCCTCCTTTTTTTCTTTGTTGCTGAAGGAAAGTGATGAAGTAGTGCCAAGAAAGTGGCAAATTGCCCTAAAAATCACATAAAAGTGCAATTTAGCACACGCAGTTCTGCTGAAGAAAACCACCTTTGTTTCATTATTAGCTTCCCAGGGATTTCTTTCCTTGGTTGGCATTTAAGTGTGGAAACTTGTCCTTTTTTTCTTAACATAATGAGACAGTTCTTACGTTTTAAGAACAATAGAAAAAGCATGAAGAGCGATCGATACATTACTTGAGATTTATTAACTACCAACTGGAGCCTTATTGCCAACCTCTGGGTATGATTTGAAAAGACAAGGAGGCATAAACCTCTGTTGTTTTAAGTAAAAATAGAAAGAAATCTAATCCCTGAGACCATGGTATGAAATGTGTTCTATTAGGGATTTACTTTGCCTTTTTACCCTTGATTCAGGTTCAGGCTTTGACCTATAGACAGAGGAGCAGCTACTTTGCTTAAACAGTTTAGAACTAATGGGAAAGTAAACTCTGAAGTTATTTGTTGACATAATTTCTGGCAGTATTTTCCCAGCTTCTGTTTCACTTCTCTTTCCACTTGTCTGTACAGGCTTGACAAACATACATCAAAATAAAGCTGTGCTAATGTGATCGCATATCATATTTCATACGCTCTGCATTTGATTAGAGGGATACACATGAAACAAAGAAGGGTGAGGCAGAGGCGAAGTGAGAAGCTAAGAATGTTGAGTCCTGCTGTAGTAGCAGAAAATGGTTGGTGTTGAGACCAAACATCAGTGGAAAATAGGCTATGCATTAAATAAGACAGTGGTGGGGAGGGTCAGTAAAGCCTTTTTATTCTGATGATGAAAAACGTTTTTCTGGGTAATCTTGGTAAGAAGGAGTCTACAGTTCAAATGATGTGTTCAGTCACTTATGTGTTCTTTTGATTCAACAGATGCTTAAGTATCTATAACGTGCCAAGAATTATATTAGGCAAGAGGGCCACAGTGGTGAGGAGATAGGTATGATCTTAGAGCTCACATTCTAGTGGGGCATGGACATAGCCACACTGTGGGTTATGTTGTTAAAACTGTACATTATTAAAAAGAATGAAAAATCTAAGAAACCATTTGGGGATAAAAGTTGAGATCTAAAGGACAAGAAGCTTTTTTCTTTGCCTGTTTTGTTATGATTAATTAGGAGGTAGTACTTTAGGCACCAAAGATATTTTGAATTCCCATTCCTGTTAGGAGTCCCCAGTCTAAAAAGCTGTCAACTGTAGGCATAGAGATCCCTGTAAGAGAGGTGAGGAAGGCAGAGAACCGTTGCATAGTTTTTTGTGGAAAATAGATGTAGCCCATGGGCAACTTAATGATCCATCCTTCTTGGCTGGGTAGAAGACAAAATCGTCTTGTGGGTTGCGATAGAAAGTGAAGGAGAGATAACTGTCCTCAGAAGAGAGTTTTGCTTAGCTAAACAAAAGAGAAAGAGATGTTACCTGGGGAAAGTCAACTTAATGATGACATTCTTCTGATATCCTGAAGGTGAGCCCTGCTGGCCAGGCCAGGGGCATTCATGGTAATGTGGGTTGCATGTAAATTTTTATTTTCTGGACTGAAATGTTATTGTGGAAGCAGTGAAAAAAGTTCTGTCAACAGAGACAAAATGAAGTGGAAAGTGAAGCTCTTTGGGAAACATATTATTCAGTTTGTATATTTCTGTAGTAGTGGAATTGAGACCGGCTATTCAGTTCTCCACTTGGTCTTTTTTATATAGTCTATGTAGTTGTCATTCTTCCAACAGACTTGCATCTGATTTGGGTTAAGGGGAATCCAATGGAAATATTTTGTCATTCATTGGAGGATGGATTCCATTACTATGGTTTCTTTTATGTCGTGATTGTTCAAATGACCTGGATTGGTCCTTGACATATTAGAAATCACAACCAGGCCAGGCACGGTGGCTCACACCTGTGGTCCCAGCACTTTGGGAGGCCAAGGTGCGCAGATCACTCGAGAACAGGAGTTCGAGGTCAGCCTGGCCAACATGGTGAAACCCCATCTCTACTAAAAATACAAAACTTAGCCAGGCATGGTGGCGCATGCCTATTGTCCCAGCTACTCAGGAGACTGAGTCAGGAGAATCACTTGAACCTGGGATGCAGAGGTTGCAGTGAGCCAATATCACCCCACTGTGCTTCAGCCTGGGCAACAGAGCGAGACTCTGTCTCAATAAGAATAATTCACAGCCAAACTTTGTAGAACCTTTTATGTTAATTAACAAGCATTTTCCTTAGACGTTGTCTCACTAGGTAATCACAATAGTCCTAGGAGGTGGGTAGGTTGCCTGGTCTAAGGTGTGTCTGGAATCCCATAAGACTGAATGATTCAAAGTCAGCTGATTGATATAATGTAAACTCTTTGAGGGGAGAAGTTTTTGGTTGCATCATTCATGCAGTATCAACAGAAATCATCCAGCACAGTGTCGGCCATAAAAAAAAGGCACTCCATAAGTATCTACTGAATGTGTGGAATGATTAAAATTTTACTATGAATTTCACTTTCTCCTTACAACTTAAAATGGTAGGCAGTGGGATTATCTCATGGTCTTTATTGCCATCCAGGATTTAATAACAAAAGTATCTGGAGAGGCTTAAACCTGAGATTGAGTTCTGGCTATTGCTTACTGTTTCCAAGGCCAGGGGGATGTCATTTACCACCCTAAATTTCCTACCTGTAAAAAGAAGTATCTTTTCCAGCACTAATGTTCTATATTGGATTAATTTTTCTACTGATACATAGGCTTCACAAGTTTTTTTCAAGGTTTCCATTTAATATTTAAGTATTCGAATCCATCTTTAAGAAGTTTCATTTGGAAAGTTCGTAAAGCAAGGTCTCTAGATCTGACTTTCAAACAAATATTCTGTCTTTTTCTTTAACTGCAATAACTTGTCTCACATCTTTAGTGGAGGGAGATAGAGGATGACATTAGAGAACATAGTTAAGAGGGATGACATTGGAAAAAAAATAAAAGGTCTTGCCCCTGTCCTTCTACAATACATAGAAGATCAAAATTTATGAGGTAACAGGTAGTTCTCCAGCTAAGAATTTTTTTTTTAATCACTGCTATTCTCCTCAACTCTAAATTCCTCTCTTAGATTCTGGAGTTTTTAGAACACAGATTGTGCCTTATACATCTATTTTTCCTTCCCCAATCCCAGCCAGTATAAAATCATAAAGATGTATTGAATGCATAAATATATAAATAATTGAGAATGGAGTTGGAACGGTCACAGAAATTCAGAATTAAGGAAAAGAAAGGTGTTAAGTAGAGGTGGTAATATAGCATCCATGGGACAGGAGAATATAAAATACTGAAAAGGAAGGACTGTCTTAATTAGTGTTGCAGTTCAAGCTTGATATTACAAATCAATTGTCCTCAGGGCGTGGTGCAAACAATCAATGAGAGAAGCTCCCCTGGACCCAGGTGTAGTAATAACATCAGACGTGGAAGGGCCTGTGGTAACATGGGCAGCACATCCCCATCTTGAAAGCCAGGTGCCACTGTGCTCCTGCTGGCTGATGCTAATATGGAAATATTATCAGAGCTTACCATTTTTCTTACAAAGCTGGATATCTAGTTGTTTATATACAAACTGATTTTAAACATTAGTAGCAATTTTTACTGTTTTTAAGATTTTGCATGGCTGAACAAACTCTCCCAAACTCTACTTGTTCATCAACAGGTCTATGAATTAAACAGATATGAAAGCGCGGTATTTATTTTAGTGGTGTTATTCAAGGCATTAGGAATGCAGATTAAGTTCTGAAACTGTGTCCTCAGCCAAGACCATTGTCTCACTAAAATGTTCCATAATGCTCTAAGTGTTTTAACACCCAGTAATTTTTTCATTCCACAGTCCTTCGCTCTGCAGAATAACTTAGTGTCTGCTCATGACTCTCTTCAGCCGGCTGATCTAGGTCTTGCCTTGTTATCTGAAGCTGTCACTTCATCTTCAGATGAGAGATACGACATTAAATTAACGTCCAGGCTTCTGATGGGATGGGACAGCTTGATATGGCAATGTCGCTTTAGTGAGCTCTGGTTTGTGCCACTTGTTGGGCACTGAATAATACTTAACACAATTATAACGATGTAGTCCCCTGTGTAGTTATTGAATGTCCATGTCAGTGTGAAGGTGAGCGCCAAGATCGTATTTGTCTGTTCACTTCCAAGTTCCTATTATCTGTAGTAAGTTTTTCAGTTCTTTTAAGTTGAACTTATCCTTCATAACTGAAACTTTGTGCCCCTTGACCAATGCAGCCCCCTTTCCTCTCCCCCTCCAGCCCCTGACAACCACCTTTCTACTCTCTGCTTTTGTAATTTTCTCAACTTTGATGTCAGGGTTTTGTGGCTATGTACAAAGCTTCAGATATCCCTCATCCAGTGTTTGTCTTCACAGATGAAAATGCTGAAAGTATAAGAGCAGTTTTGTGAATTGGATTTGCCGTCATGACATAATGGCGTGAGGCAGGGGAGTGACCGTCAGAGGGCATTGTATGAGAGGCTCTCGTCGTAAACTTAAGCAACCGTGTTGCTCTCCCTGGAATCTGATCACTTTCTCTTTCATCCTTTTTTCCCAATAGTTGTAACTCATCAAAACCATGGTTTGACAAATAGTCATTCTAACATTATTGAAATCCATTTCTTTTTTAATGTTGAATTCACAAGCTGTATTTCTATGACATAATTATTTAGCAGTCACATAAAATGTGTATCTGGCCATTCTTAACAGGCGCATTTATACTTGGGCCACGTAAAATTTGCATTCTTACACCAGTGACTCATTTATTAATAGTAATAAATACACCGGCAACAGGCCAAGCACACTTCAGAGGCTTGTAACCTGAGAATGGTCAGAGGGGGTGTAAAATGTAATGTGTGGCTTTTTTAAAATAAATTTTAAAAAAAAATCTAGCAACAGGACTTGGAATTTTAAAAAGGAAAATTTGGGCTGACGTATTAATAGATTCCAGAAGAAAGAATGTTTTTCTCTAGAAAGAAAGCTTATTCCTCCCATGGAGCTTAGGGAGAGAAAAGGTAAGTAGGCATTACAGACTTTTTTTGTTTAAAAGAAGAGTATTTATAATTACATCAAGATGATTTTTATCTGAGTAGCATATTAGACTTTATAAGCAAAGGCACCTTTAAGCATTTATGTGATCACTCAGTATGCTCTCTCTAAGATACCAAAGTCACCCATAGGTCATAAAAGGATAGAAAGCTTCAGGACCATCATAGGAGGTTAGACATATGCAATAAAAAGCAATCATTTCATGATTATTGGTGAGAATTAATAGCACTTTACTTTGTGGCTCATTGATGAAATGTGTGGTTGATGCTATTCAGAAGTGCCTCTCAGTGGTTTTAATAGAAACCGTGTGTGTGTGGATATGGAGCGCAAGGCCCCCTGACTACTGGGGAACTGACACTCTGCAGACCTCTCAGGTTCCCTTCCCCCCGCTTTTTTAAAATTAGAGTTTCAGTCCAATGAAATCCTTCAAAGTAAATGAAAATGGATCAATGGAAGGTAAACAAGTTCAAAGAAGAATATTAAACAGCAAAACCCTTTTAGTCAATTCTTAACAGACCCTTCCCTCTTTTTCGAACAAAATTCTGTTAAAGGCCTCACATTTTCCTTTCTCACCTTCAAGGACTAATGACAGCTGCAACATTTGATGTATGTATGATTCTGACATCAATACCTTATTTCCTAGTTGGGCAAAACTTAAGAAATTGGCCTTCTGTTAACTTTTTTTCCCTCCACCCTCTCTACTCCTAGATCTTTCCTATCAGCCTACAAACATCCTGTTAATTTCCCCATCTTCCCCAAAAATAAATCACCTCTTTATTCACCCACTTATCCTAGAGCTTGTGTCAACTTTTTTTAAATGACAGGCAGGAACTGTATCTGAGTCCGCCTACTGTTGTGTCTTCAGCAACTAGCACTCTACTGTATGTTTCCAGACCCTTCATTAATATGTGTTAAATTGATGAGAGGAAGAAAGGGAGGAAAGAAGGAGGTCTATTTTTGTATATTATAGGGTTAAAAAGCAAATCCTTGAGTTCTCAATTATCAGACCTTGTTATAGTAATCAGAGCCTGGGATTGGTGCTCAAGGTTCTATGTGCTAGGAGTTGTGGTACATGGCCAGTACCCACCTGCCTTGTAATAAATACTTTGAAATAGTTCTGGGGAAGTACATGAATGTGTCTGTCTTGTTCCATGCAAATACTGTCTGGAAAATGGAAGATACTCAACTTTTTGTAGATGGATAAGTGTCTTTCTTATATTACTGAAAGGTTCCACAACCAAATAGAACTTCTTCCTAGCAGCATTGGGACCTACAGGATACAATAGCCAACTGACTGTAGAAGGCTAGTCCTGGAATCTTTGAACCATACTTTCCCCCAGACGGCAGTCCTGTCTCTCTTTATTCATCTCCATTGTTCTCAGTGAATGTCCTGTTTACATCTGACAGTTTATAGCTTGAAGAGGGAATCATCAACCTTATAATCAAAGTCTTCCAGGCATTTTTTTGTTCTACTTGGAGGAATGGACGGTGACCAGTGACTTCTGAAAGACACGTTTCAAAAATCTAAATAGTTTGGTTAGTTTGGTGATACCAGGAGGTTTGAGAGGAGAGGAAGATATCAGGTCTGTTTCTACAAAATCACTGGTCTGAAAGCTGGGACAGCAAAAGTGCAGTGCCTTCTTACAAAAGCAACTTTCCTGGCTGTTTGGTGGAAAAAGGAGAGTCTTAAACCTCTGAACTCGGAGGAGAGAGTGAGATGTTGTGCATTTATAGATAGGTCAGTGAGCTTTCTGGTTTCCCTCTCCCTTTCTTCTCTCCCCTAATTAACAGGGTTGAGGAAGATTGGGGGTCTGCAGTGGGACAGGAGGGGGGTTTATCAGGAGGCCCTTCCGAGAGAGAAAGTGAGGTAACTGTTTGTAGCTGAGAGGTTTAAGTAAATGGACAGCCTGTCGGCTCCCTTCCTCCAGAGCAGAGGAGTGTCCTGTTTCTGTGTGTTCATTGTTTGGGGCCTCTGTGTGTGTTCAACTGTCAAAACGACTTCAGTGTTGCTACTTCTACTACACTGTATGAGTTGGTTTATGTACCAGAATAATCAGACATGACTGAACAGTTTTTTTCAGATTCATATTTTCTAATGCCTCATGAACCCTTTAAAAAATGTGAGCTGCGAGTCTGAAATACAAAATTCATTGTCATGCACTTGAACCTGTTACTTCGGTAAATTACAAGCATATTAACTTCAGCTGCCTTGGCAAAGCTTCAGAACTTCTTAAGGTTTAATATTTGTATGAGTTTCAAAGTAAAATTTGATGTAGGCTTTTTCTTAAACTGTTTTAATGAATGTAAACTAAGGAGGACAGTTCTAAATACAGTTAAATTATAGCATGAGTTAGTATTTTATTATGCGTTGGAAAATGGCTTGATCAGATTTAATATTCATTAGACCTGGCTGTTCGATAGCTTGGATAAATGTTTCTTTTCATTAGAAATCTGTCCTACGCAGGGCATAGGCCAACATGTTGGCTTTGTAAATCATGGAGACTGCCCAGCTCTTTTGGTCCTAGATCAGAAAGAGGCTTTCACAAACTCACCGTTTGTGGGGTCGAATGGGAAAGTAGGGAAAGAAATGAAGTTAAGAAAGAGGTGGAGAGAAAACTGCTGGGTCTGTTGGTTTCTGAGAACCCCCTAGAAAATACACTGGGGTACACTCGTATGCTTAAAGGCTTGTGTAATTTTCTTGCATATGCCTTTGAAAAATTTCAGAAAAGGATCAAAAAAGGCAGTCTCCTAAATTATTCCCTAAGTGAATAGAGCCTGAGAAACCACAGGTCATTCATGGAGCAATTTTAAGATCTTTTGAAGACTTTGATATTCTGGAAGGCAGTACTCTTTAAGATGAGATATCCTATGCTTCTATTGGGGTATGAAACATTTTATTTATTTATTTGTTTGTTTATTTGTTTATTTATTTATGAGACAGCGTCTCACTCTGTCCTCCAGGCTGGAGTGCAGGAGTGTGATTTTGGCTCACTACAGCCTTCACTCCTTGGTTCAAGTGATTCTCCCACCTGAGTAGCTAGGATTGCGGATACACACCACTATGCCCAGATAATTCTTGTATTTTTTTATAGACACGAGGTTTCACCATGTCGGCCAGGCTGGCTTCAAATTCCTTACCTCAAGTGTTCCTCCCACCTCGGCCTTCCAAAGTGCTGGGATTACAGGCGTGAGCCACCCCGCCTGGCCTGTAATTTATATTGGTATTTAGATTTTATTAAAATATTAATTAACCTTGGCTAAGAATTAATATATGGGTAAACCATAGCAGGTTCATATAACTTATAAGTTAATATACATATGTCAGGAGTGCTTGTTATTTTTTAAGAGATAAGATGTGCACTCAGCCACTGCTGTTTTGACTCAGGAACATTTATGTCCTAGAACATAGTAGGGAGAATGTGCCTCAGTATCTTATCCTTTACATTTTTCTCCAGATTTATTTGTGGTGTCACTAAGAGCTCCAGTGTCTTATGTGGCAAATGATCGTATTATTCTAAATTCTCCTCCATTTGTAAAGACTTCTGGAGGAATTTGTCTTGAGCTTTACAGATTACTTACAGAAAAGAGCCCAGGAGTTATTGCTATCCATTGGGTAATTAGGTAGTTCCAAGGAAAATAATAAAACTATTTTGTGCCTGGGAGATTAGAATGGCACATGGTGACTCATATTAGTCAGCTGAGTAATTATGTAATTACAAAAGAAGGAGAAGAAAACCCTTCAGATTGTTTTTCCTAAGAGGGCGTTTTGGAAGCGTTCCAGCTCATCAGATACTTATGTAATTAGGTCAGGGGCACAATCCATAAGGAAAAGCTGGGGGATTCATTAAAAAAAAAAATGTTTATGTAAAAGCAACCTGTGAAAAAGAAAAGGAGTTTTTAAAGGATTCACTCAGACTCCACATCTACTAGACCGGACATCATAGCAAAGTCAAGGAACATGGTGTTTCGTGGTAAGTAGAGGATGTCGTGCACATGAGGAAATGAAGGGCAATAGGGTATTTTGGAGTGATCACCACTATCTATTCAGCATATGCTAAGTGCTCTCAATCACTCAATGTAGCAGGTCTTTTGTTTTCCCTATTTTTGCAAATAAGTAAACAGAGAGGCTTGAAGAATTTGAACCTAAGTCCTTTGAGTTCCAACACCTACTCTTCACACTGTACCATACTGTCTATCTGCATTTCTCACCTGAATTATGCAGGTGGTTTTACTTGCATAGAGTGGCTGGATGATACAGTTTGGCTGTGTCCCCACCCAAATCGCACCTTGAATTGTAATAATCCCCACATGACAAGGGTGGGACAAGGTGGAGATAATTGAATCATGGGGGTGGTTTCTTCTGTACCATTCTCATGGTAGCGAATAAGTCTCACAGGAACTGATGGTTTCATAAATGGGAGTTCCGCTGCACAAGCTCTCTCACCTGCTGCCATGTGAGACGTGCCTTTGCTTCTCTTTTGCCTTCTGTCATAATTGTGAGGCCTCCCCAGCTGTGCTGAACTGTGAGTCTATTAAACCTCTTTTTAAATATGTATTACCCAGTCTCAGGTATGTCTTTATCAGCAGTTTGAGAACAGACTGATACATAGGATAATCGCTCATTTCATCTCTTAGTATAAATGTTGTCTACTCAGTAAAAAGCACTGGATTGGAAAACAATTAACTTGTTCATTGGGGCCATCTAAGTTACCAATCTGGATTTCCTACTTGGTTAATCTAAACAGCTATACCTTGATTGATGTTTTGTATAAAGCACTCTCCTGACCCCCATCCAATATATGATATCTCAATTAAGTACACATAACTTTCCTATATGAATACATGTCAATAAATGCAAAATGTTGTCCTGTCTTGAAGGAGTGTATTATTCTTTCAAGGGTTTATTTTATTATATAGGTTTGCTTATACATCTTCACTCAAGTTGTTTTCTAAAAATGTTTATAATTGTGTCCACATTTCTGGGACATTCTGTGCATGCTGATTAAGTTTTGTGATGGCAGAAAACTAGTGGTTTCTCTGGCCAAAGCACTTACATTCAGACTTCTTTGGTCTTTATGTGATTGCTATGGTTTATCTGGCTATACTTTCATAATTTTAGGGGATTAAAAAAGGCATTTCTACCGAAAAGATAATTAAGGCCACTTTTAATTTTATTTCAGTAAATCATATAATTGTTCCTGATACAGAAAGATGAGCCATAGTTTTCAGCTGATTTGCAGAAGTCTTGTGGATTAGGCTAGGTCAAAGTATCTCAACAGAAGCAGTGAGACACTTTGGGGATGCCTGTGGAACAACTAAGGAACTGAGAGTAAGGAAATAGGCTCATCAAGAAACAGGCTTTGAATGGCAGGCCGAAGCTCACCAAGAAACAGGTCCATCTGCCAAATCTGGAGAAATTTGTCTTCTACTACTACAGATGCTAGCAGTCACATGATTTAACTCAGAATTGTCAGAAGTTTGCCAAATATCAATTTAGGGTTCTAGGAATTTCAGCATTGAATATGGTAGAATATGTATGCTTTGGCCTCGCAAATTATCCTTGCTTATTTATATCACTTTGACTATTATTTTTCTAGTTGAGGTACTTGTCATGAAAAAGGTGGGAGACTTTCTGGAACAGGCTGTGAGATTCATAAAGGCAGGGATATGTACTTTGAGTATTTTATCTCTGTAGATGTGTATGTCTGTACCACATGCTTTTTATGTAGTGTTAAAAATTAAAACATCCTATTGGTGTCAGACTTCTGAATAACTATATAAAGATAATACAACATGAATGAAAGAAAAAATTGAGGATATTATTTTAAGCTTAGCGTCTTTACATTTGCTGGAAGGTACAACTAATCCAAACTGATGTATCAGCTATGGATGATTCCCTGCAAATTTCATCAACATTTCAGTTAATTATTTGAAACTGCCCAGATTACTGAAACTATCTGTTTGATATACATATTTTTGGCATTGTGAATAAAAAGCAAAATATACTTCTCTCAAGGACGTCAAAGTCGAGTAAAGGGAAAGACATGTAGACAGGTAATTTGTTGTTAGTGATGTGGTGAGCACTATTACACATAGGAAGAAGACACTATTAACTATTTGGTAAAGAAAAGTTTCATAGAAGAAAAGGGTATTTACTCTGCATTTTAAAGGCTGAGTTTTCTAGGTGGGTGAGGAGGGGTATTTTGGAGACATGGAAGAGCATATGCCAAGCTTGTATGGTGTGACAGGTTTCTAGGCTTGGAGTTTTGTGTGACAACACAAAAGATTGTATGTTGAAATGACTATGCCACAATCAAACCTAGAAATCTCTGCTTCTCCTTGACTCCCAGACTGTGGCTGTGGAAATGAGTCTAGAAGGCACGTTTACTATCTCATGGTTAGCTGCTTTCAAGTACATAAGACACACTGCATCACCTTATGACCAAAGGCTTCATGAAATGGTCAGTATTTTACACAAGGATTAATCCTAGGGTTAAGAACCATAATACTTCTAATTAAATCTTTACTTCTCCAAATGCTCTTGATTTCAAAAAAAAATTAACTCACATCCTGTTACAAGCGAAGTGATTTGGTACTAGAGAAAAAGTATTACGTGTATTCAGTTTCAGAAGTCAAATAGTTCTATAAGCCTTTTCACACTGTTCCACCCTTTTCCACTGATTCCTGCTCCCCTGAGGCAACCATTTTCAGCTTTTCAGCAAGTTTCTAGTATTTCATTCCAATATTTCTAAATTACTTGTTCACACTTTTAAAAATTCATTTTAGTCATTTCCTGGCATCTGATTATAGAAAGAGATTTAACTCTTTCATGTCACATTTGTATGCTCACTTTTGCTCCCCCATTCTCCAACGTAGTTATATCATAATTATGATTTACTCAATATTCAACACATAAATAATGTTAAATTACTTATTTACATTCATATGTAAGCAAATATTGCTTACATATAAAAATGCCATATACTAAGAATACATTTATTTCTGTCATATAAGTGAACTTGCTTCTTGTTGACCATCTACTCTTCTTCAACTCAACAAAGAGTTTAATGTTTTAATTCTCTCTGGTGTGCCAAGTCTCCCAGATGCTTTCCAGCTTCTAAAAATTTGAGATCTTTCATTTACGGTTGTCTCTTCTCTCATTCTCTTTAACTTTGTGGATTTATGGCTTTCGGGAGGAGGTAGAAATAAATGTATATCTTGGATATGCCATGTTTAACACAAGTAGAATGGGGCTTTCTGTGTGAGGCCACAGAAAAGGAAGGAGTAGAATTGTAAGTGAAAATGCCTGATTATCACAGAGGAAAAGCAGGTGTTGAGATAAAGCAGAGTTTAAACCACCTGTCAAGGATATTAAGACACAGATAAAGTACATACATGTATGGAGGAGGAATAGAAAGGTGTAATTGTTGTTGTGAATATTCTATTTGTTATTGTAGGAGAAAGGGAGTGTTTCCAGCATTAAGATAGGCCCTGACCTGAGGGTTATAAGGAAAGAGAGAAAAAAGCAGCTTGTAAGTACTTTCAAAGACCTGTCTAAAGATGCTTTATGCCTAAAAACCAAAGTGGAATCCAGCCTCTTTGATGTGCATGAAAATATGAGAAGAGAGGAGAATAACTATTTGCAAAGATCAAGTAGTATTTCTTTGAATTAGTAAAGGAAAAAGTTCTATTGCTAATGGAGCTTTGTTACTTGTATAAAAATAAGACTACACATTCAATTTAATCAGTATTGTTAACGATACTATTATTTATGAGGAGCAGTGAGCTCTTAGGGGATAGATACGTCCGGAAAGTTACAGTTCAGAAAAGACCATGAGACAAGTGTATAAACAAAATAAGTCAAGATAAGCTACCATAAGTACAGAGAGAAAAGGGTATGATAGAGAAGAGAACGTGGCCAAGCTAAGAGTTTATGCAGATGAGAAACTACTTCTATGCTTGAAGGAGGTAGCATCTTAACTGGACTGTGAAAGAAACAGGCACCAAAATGGTGAAGAGACTTTCCCACAAAAGCTATGTTATCCTAGCAATTTCTCTAATTTAACCCTGTCTCTACCTCCCAAATATATTTGCCACTCATGCTACAGGCACAGTGTAAGATATTTTGTTTATTGTGGATATTCAGGGACCCAGGCTAATGGAGGCTCCATCTCAGTATATGCTTTCATGAGCACTAATGGTAGAAAACGGGAAGGGACCCTCACACCCATTTCACTAGCCAAACTGGTCGGCCTACACCTAACTTAAACGGGACAGAGGAAGTGGTATATATCTTAAGATTTGTTTAAAGCCTTTATTATTATAACAATATGTGACAAAGAGGATGCATCCCATTGTGTCTATGATTCCAAAGCCTCTACTCTTGACCATCACACCTAACTGCCTCCCAAATTCTATTACAGATTCATTGAAACTCAATTTTGAGATACAGAGAAGTACAATTGCTAGCTTTAACAAATAAAAATACAGGACACCTAAGTAAATTTGAATTGTATATGAAAATACATTTGAGGGCGGGGATGGGTTAAAAAAAAAAAAGAAAATACATTTTAGTATAAGTATATCCTGTGCAATATTTGGGACATACTATACTAAAAGTTATTTTTTCTTCATTTAAAATTTAAATACAAGTAGATATATTTTCCTATTATATGACAAATAAAAATCTCAAATAGGGTAGGAAATGTCTTAACTCTTTTAGTTGGATTAGATGGGGAACCATATAGCAGCACAGAGAAGTTAGTTAGATTATAATTGAAAGTATTCTCCTGAAGGTTACCTCCTGCAGGATGTTCTTCAGGTGAAAATAGTAAAGAAGATTGCAGTTTAACAAGTATATTCTCTTATCTTTATCCTGAAGCATTCTTCCCTTACCACAGAGGTAATTTTGTGCTCTCCATCTAGAAATATGTACGTGACTTCTTGGATGTGACAAGAGAAGCCAGGAGTAGTAAAAGTGGGGTCACAAGTAAGCGGTAAAACAGAGTCATAGAAAACTCTAGATGGTGAGATGCTGAGAGAGAAGACAATTTGGCAGAAGCAATGAGATTGCCCTTCCTCCTGGTTGCCTGGACTCAACTTTTAATAGCATGTTTATAGTTTGGGGACATTCCAGTTTACTTGAGATGTGAGTTCAGAGTGAAACATGGAAAATTAATTGAAACATCGAAAATTGGAAAGTATTCTTAAGAAGGAAAGGGGAAAAGAAGCGGAGTCAGCTGAGGGGAGAGATTCTAGTTTTTAAGCAATTGAAGGCACATATTAACCTAGTAAATAACGGCACCCCTGGACTATATGGGAATGTGACTTATGACAAGGTTTGATGGTGATAATTAGCTTTATCCCTTCATACAATCACATTAAGCAACTTATTCTTAAGAAAATCTGCTACAACTTCCAGCCTCTGCCTTGTATCACACATGGTCACTTACCTGTCTTTTTCTCTCACAAGACTGCCAGCTTTCCTAGGGGTAAGAATTGGGTTCTGTTTGTATCTGACACATCCTTCATCCAAAAGCAGTTTCCTTTGCTTAGCAGGTCCGCAGTAGATGTTTACTGAGTTGAACTGAATTGAATCCTTGGCAGCAGTTCCTAAGACCCAAATGCAATGTTTGCATTGCCATTCCAGCCAGAACCTTGGTTTAAAAGTCAGATGTCCTTTCCTCTAGGCATCTGTAAGCTATGGAGGGAAACAGTCACAATACTCTCGAGAGTAACATGCAAACAAATAGAAAGAACATTCAGGCCAATAAATATAGCCCAAGTGTTCCATAAATGTTAATGGAGTTCTGATAGGTTAGTGCTTTTGGAAATCGCTTTACTTTGAATGTTAGGTGAAAAAATTTTAAGCTTCTGTAGAGTATGCAAATCAGTTATGAAACTGGAGCAAGTTTAGGGTTTATGAGGAAGGCTATCATCTCTCTTCCTTACTGACCTAAGAATGTGACCTCAGACACAGTGGTCCATGAAATGCCCTACCTGTACTCATCCTTTGAAATGTATCTTTGGAAAGGAATGTATGAAATCACAGGGCATTGTTATCCCATCCATTCTATAAAAATGGCTTGCGCTCCTACCCTGAGCCTGGTGCAGGTCATTGTCCTTGCCCTTGAGGAGTTCTTGTTTTAATGGGGGTTGGATGGGGAGTCCATGTGGACACAGTTCCAGTACAGCTTGATCAAAGCTAAAACCTATGGATAAACAAAGGCTCTGAGGTGAGTTAGTGAGACTTGTGTTGAAAGAAGCAGCTTTATGTGACTAAAATGTAGACCGATAGACAAGTCTCTCTTAAACCAAATATGCATACATTCATTCATCCATTGGTTCATTTATTCATTCAGATGGTTTTTGATAGGGAATTTAGCTAAGCATTATGTGAAATAAACAGATGAATGGCTTGTGATTCATACCCCTAAGAAACTGATTGTGTACTAGTTGGGGGAGGCATGTGAATGCCTCGAAATCAGTGTAGGGAGATGAAGAAGCATAGGAGAGATACAGCCAACTCCTGAGGGAGCTGAATGCCCTCTTCTACCTGGAGAGGTCCGCAGGAGCTCTGTGGAGATGGTGGTGGTTGGCGTGAACCATGATCTCACTTTGTATATTTAGATTTGAAGACAGAAAGCTATTTCAGACGGAAGGCACAGGATGAGTCAAGTCAGAGAGGCTGACTCTCAGCAGTGGATATGTAAATGTTTCCTAGCACTTGTCCTTGAGGGGAAGGAGGGAGCAGGAGAAGCCTGAGATGCAGGGAAACTGTGGATGCTGAGTAGGGCATAGCAAAAGAGCTGGAAACATGGAGCACAAACTGTGTCTACCTAGCTGTTTTGCCAAAGGCCAGACAGCCCTGCTTAGGAATCTGAAAAGAAAACCCAGATTATTTATGTGCTACCACTAACAATATATTGAAGGCCAAGAGGAGCTGAGAGTTATTGAGCTCGTTCAAAGCAATCTTGATTATTGAAAATGAATGAAATTGAATTCCACTTCCTACAGAGTCATTTATTGAGAGACAAAAGCAATTAATATTGAAAATAAAATAATTGTGAATTCTGAACTAAATTACCATACTGTCTCATCAGTCTTTAAATACTTCATGTATTTAAAAATTGTAACACCAGTCTCTGAACCAGGGACTTATATGTCATTAGTGTTTATTCATTCTGCTTTTGCTCAAAAGCGATTCTCAAGACTAACAAATTAAAAGCAAAAGTTTCAGAAATGTTATTCTAAATTTAAAATACACAACCATTTTGAGGTTCGGGATTTGGATTTATAAATTAATCCTGTCATTTGGTAAATTAAAAAGGAAGATGAAGCTGACCTTGTGAAGTATCCCGTAGTTCATTGATAGCACCAGATACTTTTGAATATCATTGCAAATTTGGCTTGTCATGAGTACCTGCCAAGTACCATGAATGTATTCAATGAATAATTCTGCTGTCAACAGCAAGCACCATTGTGTAACTGATTTATGTACTGAGGACTCTTAAGAATTGAAAGAACAATATGTGTACATAGATGGTGCATATGTTATTATTTGCACAAGTTCCAACTTGAGTTTTGCTACTTTGTTTTATGGAAACTACAGGGTCTCTGGAAGAGTTGGCAACCCATTATCTTTATTCTTTACAAATTTGGGAAACTAGCTGTCTTAAGTAGGTTTCTCCAGAAAACAGATCTTGTGATGAAGACTGGGGTAAAAGTTATTAGGAAGAAATGGGGAGGAGTGGGACTAGAAAGAGGAGGCCAATAAAGGGACAGTAGTAAGCAAAGTTCCATAGAGAGTAACTTTGGTTTGATCCTGTCCAGGGGCTCTGGAACTAAGGTAGGGCATACCCCAGAATCATTATAACCAGGAACTAGGAAGCTGGTGTATTTAAACCTCCTCTCTGCGTCAAGCCTCCAAAAAAAAAAAAATAATAAAGTCACAGGTGCTGGCTGTTGGGAGTGAAAGTGCATGGGGAGCTGGCATGTGCTAAGATGGTAAAGGGATCTGGGGACATGTGGGCAGTGATCTGACAGCATCTGCCACACCAGTCATTGTTAGATACTCCATGATCATCATTAAAGGCTGTGGGAACAGAGTTTAATCTAACCAATCTGTACCAACAGTAAAGAACTCACTATTACCATGCTGGGAAATATGCCCAACTCTTAGTGTCATCTTGTTTCAGAGCCCAGTGTGCAGGGAGAGGTTTCAGGGGGTCAAGAGATCTATTTCCTGCTGGTAACAGGCTGGTCAAAGAGAATCAACACATACTACGCAGTCTAAATTAGGAAAACAAATGGGGAGCAGGGTAGCTATCTCAGCTGCCTTCAGAGGCCAAGCAGATAACCTCAGTGAGAGAAAGCTTCCAAATGGCTGGATGTAGGGCGGCAGGGAAGGGAAAAGCTTCTGGAAAGCCAGAGAGATTCCCATTTAAAAGCAATAAAATTCAGTCTTGAAGAATACTGGCTCAAAATTAGATTTTGTGAACACAATTTGCCCAGTAGCCTATCAGTTTGCAACACTGAATGTCTAAAAAAATGACCTTAATATGTACACAAATATCATTTGGACAATAAAAGAAAACTTTCTAGAATACAGAAAGCAAATATGAAGGAGAGTGCTTAAATCCATTGGACTCTTGCCGCATGTTTAGAGGTTGGGACTCTGTCCCAGAGCAATAGATCCTTTTAGTAGCAGTTTCATTATAATGAAATCTTTAGTATATATCCAATTTATACACTTGTATGTATCTCAGTGTATCATATAATATGTCAATGTATATATACTTGTATATATGAAAAGAGAATTCAGTCCTTGCTTTGGCTGAGAGTTTTGCAATCAGCATTTTGAAACGATAGAATTCTTTTAATTTTTCAGCAAAATATAATGTTGTCTCTTAAAGACAAACGACTGTCTTGATACAATCCTTCCTTTGCCCCTTCTCAGAATCATTAGAGAAAAATTTCCTTAATGACCAGTGACCCCCTAAAGTCTGTGTAAATTGATTGACTGTAGCACTAATGGCTAAGCCTTGAAGTAAACCATATGGTTAGTGTATGAGTCTTCATTGTTAGATGTTCAAAAGTTGTATTTCATGGTGGTACTCCCCAGTATTTTTCCCATGTACCAGGACATCCTTGGGGTTTCTGCC
This sequence comes from Cacajao melanocephalus, assembly GCA_963573385.1. Taxonomy (NCBI): domain Eukaryota; kingdom Metazoa; phylum Chordata; class Mammalia; order Primates; family Pitheciidae; genus Cacajao; species Cacajao melanocephalus. The sequence goes on from CAUYLG010032110.1 coordinate 29,052, forward strand.
ATGATTCATCATCGTTAATCAGGTAGATCACTCAGAGTCTTAACTTTCAGTCTTGAAGCTTATGGGCTGAGCCTAAATGGTTCCACTGTTTTATTTAAAGAGTGTAAGTATTTCTGCTGAATCTTCTATGCTTATGGCATTGAACACACAACACAAACCAGCTCTTGTTGGCAATCATAAGCCAGTCGGGAATAAAATCTTAAGATTCTTTTGCAATAAGCATTCTTGTGTTCCCATTATGACTTTAACGTAAGATGCTCCATCGTTAAGGGACTTGTGGTTATCTCCATAATTTTTCAAATTATATTTGAGAATGCGAGTTGGGTTTCAGTATCCTGGCCATTTTTCCACACTTAAAATTAAGAACAAAATACTTGTCCTTGAGACTGAATTTTAAATTCCTAATCTCTTAGGAAAATCATATGCAAAAATAGATACAAAAATAAAGCCTCAATTAATCTAGGTTGGCTTGCCTCGCTGACTGAATTTGCCAGCTAATTGAGTAACTTCCCAGTTCCAATTTTTGCTTTGAAAGACTTGGCATAGGAAAGGCTTACTCATTTGTGGACCCTATGGGATGAGAACAGCTTCAAAGGAAAAATGAAAAGGACTTCTTTTGTTTCAGTTTCTTGGCTTTTGATTTATCCTCATGCTTGCTTTTATATTTTAAGAATATGATGAGCCCTTATTCAAACTTACTAGAAGAACACTATTCCAAATGATTGAGAAAGCTAAACTATCAATTATTTTAAAAGATATTAATTTTTTTTGCCATAGACAGTGTATTCAGAACTTAACCAATAAAGTCTTCTAAAAGAGCTCTTAAATAAATTGAATTATTACTTATATAAAAATGATATGTAGAGAGTTGTTTACACTATTGATTTGCTTTGATACCCTGTCTTTATAGGTGATACAAAGATATACTTCCGAACAATTAGCGTTATATTTGATTCTTTTTCCTGAATCAAACTACTCCCCTCTTGACGCCGCCCAAACCAATATTTAATTATGTACTGCACTTGCACTTTGCTTAGGTTATAAAAATTGACTTTAGAGCATAAACTTCCTGTCCATTAACTTTCGGCTAAATGGCACTGGGTTGCCATTTGGTTAATTATATTTGGAGTTCAAAGTTGTGATTATGGCTGATTTATCAGATGTAATCTTTTAAAGGCATAAAATTAAATAATGGCAGTATAGGTAAAGAAGGTTAACTTTCCCTCAGTCATAAAGATGAATGGTCTTGATTTTCATAATATCCTGGATGTTGATATAGCATGCTTTGCCTTTGTGTGGTTGGGTTGTATAATCTCCAAGTGGTGAAGTTCAGGGGAGATTCTGGCAGCTTTTGGTCTTTATAGGTTAAAGGACCTGACCAATCTAATGACTTTTGGTTTTAAGATTGTATAAAGCTTACACAGTTCTGTTCTTTTATCTCTGCCCATTGAACAAATATGAAATCTGTACTAAATCAACCAATAAGATACAGTCCCTGACTTCATAAACCTTTGGTCAGCATCCCCAAAACCAAGTAAAAAGCAAATAAGTACAATTCTACAACTTAATAAAATAAAATCTTTGAAATTAAAAAACAGTGTCCTAAGACATAGAATAAGAGGAGCACGAGGGGGTAGATGATCTTATTGTCTTATTTTCTTTATTGTTCATTATTACTAATTTAATTTTCTCCTATACAAACAAAAACCAACCAATTGTTATGCAAATGATCAAAAACTTGTTATTGGATTCCATTAAAATGACATGACTTTTGAATTATTAAAATGATTGGTTCTATATAGGTTTGATATGTCCCTATGAGTGAATATGATCTAGACATTTGAAAATTATTTTTATATTTGTAATTTATAGCTCCTAAATAATTCTATGGTAATATAATATGTAATCAATACAGAAAACTTGAAAGTTACAAAAAATCCAAAAAACATTTTACCCACAATTCTACCACCAAGAGATAACCAGTATTCATGTCTTGGCCAGTATCCCAGTCAGTTTCTAACCCATGCATTGGTACAAGAAATCTGACTACACACATTATTTTACAACCATTTTCCACTTTTTGGAATGAGAGTTTTTCCATATTTTACATTTTTTATAATACAGTTTTAATGGGTGCATAGTATTTAATTACATTGTTGCATCTCAGTTGAGTTAACCTAAGCCACTATTTATGTACATTTATTTCTAGTTTTTCATTTTTATAAATAGTTGGATGCCTATCTATTTCCTTGCTTTTAATTATTTCCTCAGGGCACACTCCTAAAAGTGAAATTGCTTTGTTAAACTCCTGAGGCTTTGGATATATGATGAAAAAGATCCCCTGAAAAAAAAAAAAAAAAACCCATGCTGATATAGACTTCCACTAGCTGGAAACATGTCCACTCTCATCATACCTCACTTTTACTAGGTACTTGTTTTGATTTTTAACTTTTGTCATTTTAGTAGTCATAAAATGACTAAAAAACAGTGTTCTGTGCTTTATATTTCATGTGAAATTAGAATACATATTTAATGATGCTTTAAGATTTGTAATGCTGCTTTGAAAATAAAACTAGAAACAAAATCAAATTTAGAGGAAATGGGAGCTTCTGGGATATGAACATTGTGAAGACAAAGTTCAAGGTGATGTTTACAAAACCAAATCAACAAATTACAAAAGAATACAAGTAATAGAATGGAAACAACAACAAAAACTCCCATTTAGAGAAGGCAAGCAAAATCAGGGCAGGGAATTATTCATTCCTTTGTCCCCTCAAATCAAAGTTTGCTGTCATCTCTGATGAGAAATATATTATTAGGTCAGTTCATATGGTGGCACCTCAGAATTCCTGTGACTTTTCTCTTGAAAGAGTTTACATTGACAGAATCTTAAAGAAGTGAGTTGTCAGTGACGATGACATTCTACTAGAAATGGTAAATTGAAAATCTTAAGTTGGGGGATCCCTGGCAAATTTCTTTCCCTATTAAAATAGTTATCAAAATTAAATTATATAAGAAAATTGAGTAGTGGTGTTAAATACAGTATAGAATGTTAGAATTAAACAGGATTTGAAAGACTGTCTAATCCAGCCACTTACTTTACAGATAAAACAGAGGACTGCAGAGATGAAGTAACTTGCCCTAACGCCCATACCTGGTAAGTAACAAAAGAAGAAGTAAATACATTTGAACAAATATTTTGAAAAACATGGAAGTTCTCCACAATCTAACACTTCAAATATAACCATAGTTTGGGATATGAATTTAACTACTTATTATATACACATAAAAACCAATATTTATATTTTTTCCAAAAATGGAATCATACTATATGTAAAAATGAGTCTATAAATTATTCTTTTATGAATATTTTGTAGAGATAGAATGTCTTATTTTCTCTCTGCTAACATGTAGATGGTATAGAGCAGAAGGTGGCAAACTGTAAGGGACCAGATCGTGAATACATAGGCTTTGTGGACCCTACAGTCTCTGTCACAGAGACTCAACCCTGCTGTTGCGTTGCAAAAGCAGCTCAGGGTCAATATGTAAGCAAAGGTGTGATGACATTCCAGTAAAACGAGATTTATAAAACACACATCCAGTAACATTTGTCCAATGGATTGTAGTTTGCTAATTCTTGGAATACAGAAGGAAAAAAAAATTACGTTGATTTAGAAAACAATGAAGCTGAGTGGAGAACATAATGTTTATCCTGGGTGTAGGTGGCAGAAACTGGATTTGAGTTTCCATGTCAGCTGTGACCTTGATTAAGGTAGGTAGACTCACTGCCCTCATGAGTAGAATGTGAATACTAATACCCAGATTGCAGAGTTATCCTGAAGATTAAATGAAGTAATTTATGTAATTCATCTGTTAGTAGGTAAGAAAATTCGCTTTCTTTGGGGATAGGGGTAAAAGCAGAATTTATGTACTCACATAGATGAAGCATTTGAGCAAGGAAGAAGTGGTCAAATTTACTGTATCTCCACAAGTCAAAGATGTACATCATATGGATCCCCTCAAAAGTCATGTTTCAAACTATTGGCAAAGGTTGTGTAGACGTAACTATTACCAGAATGGTCCTGAGATTTCCTGAGAAAGGATTAACATACTTGGCCTGGAACTTTTGCAATAAACGAAATATTATAGTTTAATTCCTAATGATTTAAAAAGATAGAAGATATTTTAGAGGGAAAATCTAATTACAGTGAAAATAAAATTTCATTTATTCATCATTTCCTTCGTTATTATTTTTGGGGAAACATAAATAAGTACATACAAAGAATAGCAAAGGAAAACATCAAAATGTACTAGGAGAAAATAAGGAATTGATGTGATGCTGCTTAACTATAAATTTCTTTTATTATAAATCATGTTTTTATTTAATCTTCCAGTATACATATTGGGTAAGTTCAACTGGTATTTTAAAACAGAATTTATATAGCAGTTCCAAATAACTTTATTGCTTTATTCTAATTGATTTTGAACTTAATGTATTTTTTATGACTTTGTAACTTTGTTTTCTTCTCTGCTTGGTGTAGTTACACATTCAGTTGAGTACTTTAAGATTTGAACACAGACAGTATTTTTGGTATTTTATTTCGCTGTTGCTTTTCATTCAGAGATAGCTTCTTTTATCTAAACTTAAATATAAGCTGGAATAATTCTAATTTATTATTGTAGTTTAATACCAATATATTGAACTGCTAAATTTTATATTTTGAAGGTAAGTTTTATACTAGTTAAGTATTAATATTGACTGTGGTTTACAATTTAGAGAAAAAAGGTTAAGTGATTCAAGTTAATATAATGTTCATTTGTGAGAATAAGTATACTTATTTTTGAAAAAAGAACTTACCCAACTTAATAACATAGCATGTAGTCTAATAAAGTTTAAATGATTAAAACATTTTGGCACTGCCCTAAGAGTAAATAATAAAATCATTAGAACAGCGTATCTGGTAAAAAATGTAAATATTGGAATTTATAGAACAAAAGTGGTTTTCAACTTAAGAAAATAATAGTAGAATCAAGAATCAATGAAGGGGAACAAGAATACAGAAGTATAAAATATCTTTATGGCAAAAGATAAATAAAGCTAAAGCATCTTTGTAAATGAACATGGAATGTGTTTATATAGATAAATCCATTAAAATAATACAAATAATTTGGTGGGAAAATAGATTATAGGAACTGGATATTCTCAGAAGAAATAGTGGTAGCCAGTAAAGAAAATGAAAAAAGTGTTCAAGCATACTAATATTTAAATACATATGGAACCTGTATTTTGTGTTTTGCCTTTTATTTATAAAACGTAGCCTTGATAACATCCAGCAATGGCAAAGCCGTAGAAAATCTCCACTCTTACTCCTTGTAGTTGGGAATGTAGCATGAAATAACTTTTTCTAGTGTGAAATTGGTCAATATCTATTCACATTTTAATTATGGACATCCTGTAACCCAACTGCATCACATCATAAAACGGCTCCTGCCGATGTCTGAACCAATAGACCATTTCCTCCATCTTGAAGCATTCTTTTCTTGTGCTCTCTGTGTGTCATATTCTCTAGTTTTCCAACTACTTCTCTGCTTCTTTTCTATCTCCTTTGCAAGCTCATCTATTTAAACATCATTTCATCGAGGTCAGGT
>CAUYLG010032111.1:0-13775 GCA_963573385.1 Cacajao melanocephalus
TCCAAGTGCATAAAGTATTATTTACATATATGAAATAGAGGCTGATATTGAAACTTTATTCAAAATATCTGTTACTTCTATGATATCATATAGTAGACTGTTTGCCAGGAAAAGACTTTGTCACTTGAGCTAGAACTTGATATTTAAAAAGGAAAATTCTGAAGAACCAGCTCTCATTTTCAGCAGTTACTTGGCATAGCTGAGTCAATAGTGACTTTTCTTTCTTTTTTTTTTTTTTTTTTTTGAGACAGAGTTTCTCTCTGTTGCCCAGGCTGGAGTGCAGTGGCATGATCTCGGCTCACTGCCACTTCCTCCTCCCAGGTTCAAGCGATTCTCCTGCCTCAGCCTCCCAAGTAGCTGGGATTACAGGTGCCCACCACCACACCCAGTTAATTTTTGTATTTAGTAGAGATAGGGTTTTACCATGTTGTCCAAGATGGTCTCAATATCTTCACCTCGTGATCTGCCCATCTCAGTCTCCCAAAGTGCTGGGATTACAGGCATGAGCCACCATGCCTGGCCCTAGATAGTGACTTTTCAAAAACATATATACGAAATTTAAATAAGACAAAAGAGTGGAGAGTGTGGAGGTGTAGCAATATGGCTGAATATAAGCCTCTACCATTTGTCCTCCCAACAGTAACACCAGATTGAACAACTATCCACACAAAAAATTACCTTCAGAAGACTCCATGATCAGCTTAGGTATCAGGTCTGCCACAGTGGGGTATGGCACCAAGTGGGCTCTTGAAGTTCCTAATTCCAGGCCTTGACTCTTAGATAGCATTTCTGAACCTGCCCTAGGTCACAGGGCCCATAGCCCTGAAGGGTGTTTTCCCATGCCTATTCACCATTAGCTGACAGAGAGCCCTTAGGCTTTGAATGAACATCAGTGATAGCCAGGCAATACACGCGATGGGCCTGGGGTAGCGGTGACCACAGGGAGAGGTTTCTTTCTTTCTGGAAATGGGAGGGAAGAGAGAAAAGGACTTTGGTGGCTTGGGTGACCAATCCATTGTAATAGAATAGAGTACCAGGTGGATTAATAAGTTTTGTGATACTAGGTTCTGACATTCAGACAGCATATTTAGACATGCCACAAACCATGGGAAACTCACTGCTTTGATGGAAAGGACACAAAGCTGGCTGGCTTCAACACTTGCTGATTGTAGAGCCAGCCCTAGAGCCTTGAGTAAACAGGCAAGGAGACAGTGGTTACCACATGCCTTGGATGAAAGCCAGTGCTGTGCTGGTTTCAGGTCTGATTCAGCAAAGTCCAAGGGTGGTGGCAACAGAGGTGTTTGTGTCATCCCTCCCCAGCTCCAGGCAGTTCAGCACAGAGAGAAAGGGATTCTGTTTGTTTGGAAGAAAGTAAAGGAAGAGAATAAGAATTGTTGCCTGGTAATCCAGATAATTTTTCTGCGTCTTCTATAGGTCTACCCATATGGTATCACTCTGAGTCTGCAAGAGCCACAGTGTTGCTGTGCTTGGAGTGCTCTCTAATGCATATATGGCTACAATGACAAACAACTTAGATCACAAGACCCAATAATCTGTCACCTACAAGAAACACACTTCACCTCTGAATAAACAGACTGAAAATAAAAGGATGAAAATACGTATTTAATGCAAGTGAAACACAAAAATAAAACAAAAATGATGCCTATGCTAATATCAGACAATATAGGTTGCAAGACAAAAGTTATGAAAAGAGACAAATAAGGTCATTACATAATGATAAAGAGGTTAATTCAGCAAGAAGACATAAAAATATATGTACCTAACACTGGAGCTCCCAGATAAACAAAGCAAATATTATTGGAACTAAAGAGAGAGACTCCAAAAGAAGAATAGTTTAAGAGTTTAATATTTTATTTTCTGCATTGGACAAATCATCCTGATAGAAAATAAATCATCCAGCTAGAAAATCAACAAAGAAACATCAGACTTAACCTGTAATATAGACCAAATAGGCCTAATAGATATTTATGGAACATTTCATACAATGACTGTAGAATACACATTCTTCTCCTCAGCACATAGATCATTCTCAAGGATAGATTATGTGTTAGGTTATAACTCTTAAAACATTCTAAACAAATGAACTAATATCAGTAATCTTTTCTGACCACAATAACATAAAAATACGATTAAAAAATAGACAAAAAATCTCAATAGACAATTCTCCAAAGAAGACATACGATTGGCAACCAGGTATATGAAAAGGTTGACTATTAGAAATGTGTATTAAATATTAAAATATAAATTGACTATTAGAAATGTGTATCAAAATTACAATGAGATATCATCTTTCCCCAGTTAAAGTGACTTTTATCTGGAAGACAGGCAATATCAAATTCTGAAGAGGATATGGAGAAAAAGCGAACCCTCATACATGTTAGTGGAAAATAAATTAGTACAGTCAACATGGAGAACAGTGTGAAGGTTACTTTAAAAACTAAAAATGGTACTACTTTAGGATTCAGCAATCTCACTGCTAGATTTATACCTAAAAGAAAAGGAATTAGAATATTGAGGAGCTATCTGCACTTCCATATTTATTGCAGCACTACTCACAATAGCCAAGATTTGGAAATAGCCTGTGTTCATCAACAGATGAATAGGTAAAGAAAATTTGGCATATATAAACCATAGAGTACTATTCAGCCATTAAAAAGATGAGATTCTGTCATTTGCAGCAAAATCAATGCAACCGGAGAACATTATGTTAACTGAAATAAGTTAAACCCAGAAAGAGAAATTTTATATGTTCTCAGTTATTTTGGGCAGCTAAACATTAAAACAGTTGAACTTAAGAAAATAAAGAATAGAATGATGGTAATCAGATGCTGGAAAAGGTAGTGTGAAAGTGAGAGTGGGGATACCAATGGGTACAAAAATAGGTAGAATGAATAAGATCTAGCATTTGAAAGCACAACAGGGTAAATACAGTCATAATAATTTATTGTACATCTTTAAATCTATAATTGGATTGCATGTAACATAAAGAAAGGATATATGTTTGAGGTGGTTGATATCCTGTTCTGATTATTATGCATTGTATGACTGTATCAAAATATTTCATGTACCCTATAAATATATGCACCGACTATGTACTCACAAATATTAAAAATTTTAAAAAAAGAGAAGAAATGAGGAAGGATATACAGGAGAAAGAGAAAAAAGGAGAAATAAAATAAAACTCCTCCTATATTTCATTTTAATATTTAAATCAGAGCATGATATATTGTATTGGTAATACTTGTCAAAGAAAACTTGCGGTAGACAAGTTAAACAGGCAAGAAAGATCTTCAAGACTATTAACATAGAGATCAGGAGTACTCTAACAGGGAAGAGATATTGAAATCCTTTGAAATGAAAGATGGAAGATGGTGGTAAAGTATTGGAGGACATTAGGGGAGGTGTTGCCCAATGGTATTATGCCATCTGTGTTTGCTAATTGATGTTTATGAAAGTTCAATTCCTACCCTCCTATAGACATTGAGAGAAGGGGCAATCTCTTTCTCTTGATGAATTGCATGTCAAAGGCATGGGTCTTCTAGGTCCTTGATAAATAGATTGCTGGGTCTTAGCTGGAAAGAGACTGGGAAGAGATTTACATCTCAAAAGGCAGAAAAAAATTCAGTTTCAAATTTAAATGCTCTGAGGTGAAAGTCAGAGGCCTGTAGTCAGAAACCTACCAGCCTAAAGCTTAGTCAGACTGAGAGTAATGTTAAAACTGTTTTGGTCAGATGTATACATTATTAGCTCTGTCAATATACCTCATTGTTTTTATATATTACTCTTCCTCTCACTGCCCCTTGCTGTCATTTGGTTTTCTCTTGCTTTTTGAAATATTTATTCTGACCATTTTTCTTCTTTCTTAGTGTTATTTTGTTTCTCTTATCACCTCTTCCCTTTCTATTCATGTTGCACTGTAGGTTAGTCACTTCCCAATACCAATTTGTATTAATCAGATAATGACTGACTTTTCCTCTTAAATAATTGCTAATTTATTGTTTCACTAAAATGTATATTATTAAAACCTTTATACCGATAAACATAGGACAAAAACATTGAAATAATCTTAAGAGATAACCAAAGATATTAAAAACAACAGTAGAAACAACTGAATCCCAAACTCAAAATCATTAATAGATATCATCAACTCTTTGACATACATCAGATATTTCATATTCTAGGATGTAGTTTTAAATAAATGATTTTCTATTTTTTTTTGAGACAGAGTTTTTACTATTGTTGCCCAATCTGGAGTGTAATGATATGATCTCAGCTCACTACAACCTCCGCCTCCTGGGTTCAAGCAATTCTGCTTCAGCCTCCCAAGTAGCTGGGATTACAGGCATGTGCCACCACACCCAGCTAATTTTGTATTTTTAGTAGAGACGGGGTTTCTCCATGTTGGTCAGGCTGGTCTCGAACTCCTGACCTCAGGTGATCCACCCACCTCAGCCTCCCAAAGTGCTGGGATTACAGGCATGAGCCACTGCGCCCAGCTAAGTAAATAATTTTCACTACTTAAACTTGTCGTAAGGATTCCACACACAAAATATTTCAAACATTAAAATACTTTTAAAATATGTTTCCTTTTAGGTAAACTTTTGTTTTATGAACATGTATCAAATACCAAATGTAAAAGTGTTTATACACCTATATTCTATAATTCATACATAAAACATATAAACTTTGCAGGTCTTTTGCAGTATATACTTGCATATTACTATTAATGGATAAAGTGACAGATTTGTATTTTTAAATTACATTAGTTGTTTGATAACAGATTATACTTAAAACTAGATGAAAATACTTAGTACATTTATATGGTAATTCTAATCTGAAAGTCTAAGTCATATCACAGTTTGTAATATAAATATAACATTTGATTAACTGATTTAGGTATTTAACACACATGTTAGTTTATAATCATAGGTAGAGACAATGGAATAGAAAGTAAAACAAATTTATAACTATTAATAACAAAAACTGAAAAAGAAAAGTATATACCAAAGGCGATGTTCCAGTTTTGCTGTTTATGATAATTGATGAAAAATCTCATATATGAATGGTTGCGAGAAAACAAAAATCAAAAGATATTTTGTAAATAATTAATTTCAAATTATAATATGCAAAAATTTTTAAAAGCCTCATTTACTTATATCTAGTCACAGCATGTGAATAAGTTGATGGATATAATAATATGTTATATATTTTTGTATATGTAATTGAAAACACTCCATTACTATGGTAGGCAGTGTTTATAGAAATAATTCTCTTGTTTCTGCAGTGACATACTCTGAAATAGTTTAAAAGCTCTTTTTATGTCAGTAATGGACATTTTCAAAACTGCATTTTCACTTATTGAGCAATGAGGGAAGGGGACATCTTGTATGTCCATGTCTCCCGAGGCATCTCACAAAGGTTACAATCTATTTCTGTTATTGACGTTTTGTAGAGATAAATACCTGTGTTCCTATCAAAGTCCTAGATAGATAAGTATGTCTGTCAAATTCTAGTCAGAATCTGGCAGAATAAAGTATGACACACTGTTTCAGTGACTGTCCTCTATTTTTTTTTCTTAGAATTCTTCTGTGAAGTCTGACTTTAACTCTGCAGACATTTTGATAATCAGATTATCAGTAATAGAACAATGCAACTATTTCTAACACTTGCATACATTTAGTAAAAGAATTTCTTATTTCATAACATTTGGATTCTAGAACAATGGTTCTCGAATGATTGTCTATGAACTAGTTGTCAGTATAAGCCATAGCTTATGATAAAAAATATAGATTCTAGGGCCCCACCAGCCTCCTACTGAATCTTGGAGTTGGGTTTTAAAAGTTAGCATTTCTTTTTAAAAATCCTTGAGTAGGGATTTTAGTGTTTTAATTTTTTAATTAAATTTTAATTTTACATAAACATTTTAAAAATCTTATTTCTCTAAATCATTTATTATATTTTAACCCCTTCCTATGGCAGCTTGTCAAAAATCCATGATGTGTAATGACTAAAGTACTAATAATAATATTTGGTGAATAAAGTTTTGTTTTGTTTTTTTTAATTGACTCTGGTTGGTTTAAATATCTTTTTCTTAAATTATTCTAGTTGAAAGAGTTTAGATTTTAAAACCAAACAAAAAAAAAATGAAATCAAATCTCAATTTAGCCATATATAAGTTCCAACTTGCGTAATTAATTGAACCTCTTTAAATCTCATTATCCTTATTTTTTCTTGAAAATTATGTAACATAAATTGGGTTGTTAGTAGAATATTTAAATTAATAACAAAGTGTTTATTACAAGATTTTGGCAGCTCATTACACATAATACTGTTAAGATAGTGATGTTTTTGTTTCTTTGATTAATGTCTGCATTTACTTTTTGTTATTTAAAAATGATTTATAGTATCTTTGATCAAAAGAACATACCACTCCAAAATCGACTTCAAAGCCAATTGTCAGAAACATTTAAACCTTGAATACTAAACTTTATTCAAAACATTAAGTAAGCTCTTTCTGTATAATTTCTTATAATACTACTACTTATTGAAAGGTATAAACTTAGTTCCTGTTTAAAGTTTCATAATACTATGCCTTATAATAAAGGTGGAAATTTTTCTCTTTGGCTCCTCAATAACATATAAAATTATACAGTTCATTTATATTAGATGTTTGTAAATACAGATTCAATATCTTACTATTTGGCATTTGTGGGTCTCAAAAAAATACCAAATGCTGGGTTTGACATTTTACAAGCAACCACGAAACTACAGAGGAAAAAAAAACTCAATAATAAATTGTAGGTAAGAGAAAAATACTCCTTTTTTGGTTTATTGTCAAAGAGCAATCTTCAAATTTTATTTATAAAATATCACAATAGTCCAATGATGTACCTTTTCATTGTGTATTGGATTTGATAGCATCATTCTTCTGAAAAGAAGCAAAAGGGCAATGGTAATTCTTGCAGCTGAAGGTGACCTTTATTACATCTTTTTCTAAGTGCCTTCTCTGAAGATTGAGAGCCTAAAGCAAAAAATTTAGAAGGCAGTGGTGGCAGAGCTGTGTTCTTTTTCTTTGTTTTTCTGTGCTAAATAATATTGATTTCTACGCATTTGTCTAATTGATTTTTTTAATGATATGCAAAGAAAAGTAATTCTCAAGTGTTCATTCTGTCATGGTGACTAATCAGTTTTTCTGTGTCCCGTATTTTATAGCTTGTGGAAAATGCTGTGTCAGTGATAATTCAACTCCTTTCAATAGTTTCACATTAATGCTCAGATAACCCTTATAAATAGGCAGAGTTCCACTAAATTACTTAATAATAAACAATAATCTATGGGAAAACAGTATGTAAAGTATGTTTGTTTTTGTTAAATGATTTTTCTCTGACATAAGAAATGCAAGTGTAAACACTTTTTTTCCTATAAAACGAACTTGCCCAGTAAACATATATTTAAGATCCTTTCATTTCATTTATACCTGTCATTTTGATGTGCTTAAACTCTGACAAAAAAATGCTAGCCTGTGAAGTAAATACAACAGTTTCACTGGGTAAGGGTAATAGAAGCCTTTGTATAATGTAATGCGAAAGTTAGTAAGAATGTACTGAAGACATTGCAGTCTGAGAGTAGTATAATAAAAATATCCAGAGTCAGTTTTAGATATGTGATGAAATCCTTACATAAGTCATTACCTGTTCACAAAGAAAATATTCTAACACAATATGTGGGGCATTGGAAATTAAGTACACTATTTAAGTGTGATCAATCATTTTAACAAATATTTCTTGAGAATTCTATTAATTGCAATTTGGATATATTACATTCTAAACTTTAAAACTGAAATTAAATTGTACAGGAATAATATAAATGAAAGAAAGGGCTGATAAATGACTTCACATGTTAGCTGATAGGAAATCAGTGTCACTCCCAGACTCCACCATACTTGTCTCCATTAGAAATATTTGCTTTCTGTTTTACAGATTTGACCCACATTTACACACCTAAGTGTGCTCTTCACAAACAAAAATGTGTGATGAACCATGAATGTCATTCAATAGAGTTCACATTTTGCTACACCCACTTATTCAAATACAGATCAATAACTGATATAATGAGTCAAAACGCAGCTTTGCTTATAACAAAAGGAAGCCCTATTTATGTGAACCAGAAATATAAAAATAAGGCAAATTTAAATCATATATCTTTATGAATCCAAGTCCTAAATGAGACAGAGGCAGCCAAGAGATTAATGCTTTCAGTAATGCCAATTACAGTTCTTCCATTTAAGACAGAGTAAGTGATAGATCTTCTGTATAATCCTATTAATGAAAGGAACTTGAAATAAGTCTAGTTGTTGAATTTTAACTAGGTTAATTTTATTAAGAATATGGAATATTATACATACACAATTTGAAGAACATAATCTGAAATGAAACAAAATGTTCTGCATGTTTGGTGATTGGATTCGTAGTATATCACAGTTGTTCTGAAATACTTTATATACTCTAGTTCTGTACTGGGGCTTTAGGATCCGAGTGGAAGCCATTGTGTAAATGTTAGAGTGATTTTTCAAAGGAGTGAAAAAAGAGAGAAAAAGAAAGAAAGAAAGGCTGGGTAAAAAATATAAATGATGGAGAAAATCTCTAGCAAGAAGTAACATAATTATGAAAATGTGAATTAAAAATCCAAAAGGCAATGTGATAGTATTTGCAGATTTTAATGCTTGTCTTTATTTCAAAGCCAAGTTTATATACAGTCTACTGCTAAAAATCATTGATTAAAAATTTACAAAGCTGCAGAATAAAATACCTTTATAAATGGTATTTTAATAGTGATCATGACTACCTAAAATATATAATTATATATTATATGTGTGTGTGATTGTGTGTGTTTCTAAAAGTGAGAAAAAAGAAAACTAAAATTAACCCAATAATCTTTAAAATGCATGAAACATGTAGGTGGAAGTAATTTAAAAATGAATTGAAAGATACAGTAAGTAAGGTCATGAAAAATGGAGAAAAAGAATCATGCAGGAGTCAAGGTAGAGTAACAGAGATAACATCTGTCCTTTCATATAAAAGTGAAAGTCTAGACAAAACATATGAAGTAATGGTTTTCAAAACATTGAACATCAGCCATCAAAGAACAATGACACTGAAAGATGAAAAACAAATGAGGTGAGCCCAAGATTTCCCCAGCTTACTGCCTGGAAAAATTCTAGATTACAGTGTATAGAAGAGGATAACCAAACAGAGCTGAATGGACCTTTTCAGTTGTGGAGATGGGTATGGGAGACAAGTTAGATGAAGGCAGACAGAATTCACAGGGCAAATTGTGAGAAAAAAGCTATACAGGCGTAGATCTTGATCGACCTGCAGAAGGTTTTCTTGATATTTATGCTAAGTAATAATCAGTGTATGACTTGAGAAAACTACCTGAGGCTGGGAAAACAACCAGTCAAAATGATTAAAAGTTACAATTATAAAGATTAACGTGCAACAATGAAGAGTTGCTGTTTCTACCTGCCAGAGAGAGACAGAAAGAGAAAGAGATAACTAGGTCAAATAAAAAGAAAAAAAGATAATCAATAGCAATTAGCAAATGGCACAGATGAGGGATCTATTAGACAAGGTCCTTACAAATTATTTTAAGTGTATTTTGTATGGTCAAGAAGATATCAGAAAGATTGAACATGTGTAAATAGATACATTGAAGATACACAAATACCCCAAACACCTGAAGTCTATGATGTCTATGCATGGAAAAAGTGAGGGATAGAATTAACAGCAAAAGAGATATTGCAAAAAGAAAGATAATGACTTCTAATGCATAGCAATCAGTCCTATCCAAAATTCAATATGGGAGGACTAAGCCTGAAAACCAAATGAGTAAAGCATGAGTGAGATTTGGCACAATTTCTAGTGGTCTAATGTACAAGTAATTGGAGCCTCTCTGAAAAAGAGGCAGGGTATGGGGCAGAAAAAAACATGAATAAATAGAAGTTGACATTAACCAATTTGATAAAAATGCTAAACTGACATCAATATCAAGCACTAGAATTGTAAGAAAACTGCACCTAGTCATATCATAATTAAATTGCTCAATATTAGTGATAAAGGGAAAGTCTTAAAAGCAGACCTTTAAAAAAATGACACATTAGGTACAAAGAAACAGAGCATATTTCTTGTAGGCAACAAAAATTATTTTTGTTTATATATATATATATAATAGTTGAAAGAATCCATAACAAGGAGACCTTCAATATGAGAAATGTTAAGGCAGGCCCTTCTGATGTAAGAAAAATTATATCTAAAGGAAATTTGAATCTATTCAAAAGGATAAAGAAATCATGAGTATTGAAAATGGAACTACATAGATAAATATAACAAATGACTCACATATGTAAAATATAAGTGCCTGTTTGGAACAAACACAGTAACAATGAATTGTTTATAAGATCCAGAGACATTTACCCAAAATATAGGTCATTTACCCTTCTCATATATATATAAGAGTATTCTGTTTTCTATCAGCTGAAAATATCTTTATTTCACCTTTTTCCATTAAGGATAGTTTCACTTGATGTAGAATTCAGGATTAACAGATTTTTTTTTTAATTTAATGTATCATTTTTCTCTATCTGCATTCAAGAGTTTGTTTTTAATTTGTGACTGGCTGTCTGGAATTTTTTATTATTCTTATATTTTGGATGTGCTGAACATTTTGAATTTGTGGGTTTGTTTTTCAGCCAACTTGGTGAGTCTTCAGTCATTCTTTTGTCACTATTTCAGCTTTTTTTCTCCACTCCTCCTTGAAATCTTATGACACAAATTTAGACCTATTGTTAATGTTCCATAGGTATATTGTGTTAATTTTTATTATTTTGTTTCTAATTATGTTTTAGATTAAGTGACTTATACAGATCTCTCTTCAAGTTTGCTGACTCTTCTGTCATCTCCATTCTGCTATTGAGCTAATTCAATGAAGTTTTTATTTTGTTTATAAAACTAATTATTGTGTATCGCATTGCCTCAGAATATTGACTTCAGGCCAGAGATATTAACCTTAACTAGAAAAGGGAATGTCCATAATTTCACACACAAGTAATACATTCAGATCAGGAATACTGGAAGGGAGACTAAAATACATCATGTTTTTCATATAAATAGCATTGTTGTCCAAGGTGCCAAATGAAAAAGAAGACTATGTGTTCTAGAATGTCAAACAATGGTATGGTTATGTGAACACTTAAGTAATGCCTAGCTCAGACTTGTTTTATTTTACACCTATTGGGCTGAGTCTTACCATAAACTTGAGAGATTTATAGACAAAAATGTAGATTATTATAAATATTAGAGATGGTTACAGATGCAACATAATACAGTTATCCTTCATACAACTGGAAAGACAGCAGTACCCAACCCAAATACTATTACATAAAGTTAACAATACTTAAATGCTGATATGAAGTCAATAAATCTTATGTCACATGATAAAGAAAAAATAAAATAAAACGAAGATATTTTGTTAGTACAATACAAGTGAATACATGCATAAAAAAATGAGAAAATATAACAATTGCAGTTCTTCTTTCTGCATCTGGTCACATGCTCATAGCTGGTATTAATGACTACCTTCTTCTACTAACCATTCTGTATTCCCTTTGCCTTCAGCAAGCAGCTCAGCAGGTCATGTATTTTTATTGCTGTTTTTCCTGCTGGAGTGACCCAAACCTCATTCCTGAAGGTTCTGGGTCATTTGTAGTCCTACCTGGATTGGGCTATTGTAGTTTCCAATTGACCTTAATCATATAGCATGGTAATACTAAGAGACACCCTGATGGATATCCTGTATTCCATGCATACTCTATTCCATACATGGATCTCCTGTATTCCATACATTCCGTCCAGGGATGGTAGTCTTGGCAGAAGCATTGCATGCAGGATAGGCAAACCCATATCTGAAGTAAGTGCCTAACCCAGTGAGGACAAACTTCAGCCCTTAACATGATGGAAGATGTCTAATATAATCAACCTGCCATGAGGTAGCTGCCTAATCACCCCAAGAGTTAGTGTCATATCAAGGTCTCAGTATTGGTCTCTGCTGCTTGCAAATTGGGCACTCAGCAGTAGCCATAGCCTGGATAACCTTTGGGAGTGAAAGTCCATGTTACTGAGACCACGTGTGACCTTCATCCCTGCTACCACAGCCAGTTTGTTTATGGGCCTATTGGGTGATGACAGGGTGCCTGGAGGAAAAGTTTGAGTGGTGTCCACAGAATGAGTGATCTTATCCACTTATTAAACTCCTACTCTGCTGAGGTCACCTGTTGGTGAGCACTCACATGGGATAGAAATATGTTCACAGCTTTGACCACTCAGAGAGGTTCATTTGCATACCTTTTCCCCAAATTTCTGTCACTAATTTTCCAATTATGCTTTTTCCATGTCTCTGATTATCCAGCCAAACAATTGGCTACAGCCCATAAAATCAGTATGTAATTGCACATCTAGCCATTTCTCCTTCCATGCAAAGTGCACCAGCTGCACTGCTCGCAGTTCATTCATTCAACAAAACTTTTCGAGCCCTTACTCTGCACAGGTAAAAATATTAGTGCCTGGGACTATAAAGATAAAAATGACACTAGGGAAACAAACATGAAATAAGTAGTTATCAAATTGCAATAATGATAAAATAAAAATTATATGATGCTACAAATGTATACTAATTATATAGTTTTAGTTTCAGGAAAGGTTTGTCTGATGGAGAAATATTTGTGAGAATAGTCATAAAATACTTAAGTGTATGCAGGAAAAATATAATCTACTGCCCAGAAAGTAGGTAACATGAAGTAGGTGATCTGTAAATATTTGCTAAATAAATACATCAACTAATGAAGTAAGTATATGTTATTACTCATTAAAGTAATTTAAAGAACTTGAAGATATTTTGATATTCAGATAAATGCTCTAGGGTAAGGTAGAACTTGCTGTTATTGATAAAGTATAATTTGAATCCAGAGAGATATTTCCAGAGTTAAATCATCATGGGTTCACTCGCTTCACTTTTACTTTCCATGTGGAGGTCATGAGCCATAGGGTTCTCTCTTTGTACGTACATGAGTAAATGCATCTATTTTTATATTTTTTGCTTCAACAATTTGCTAAAGCTTCTCCACCCAGCTGTGTTGAGTTCTGCAAAGAAGCCCACTTTCTTCTAACCCCACCCAGGATATTTAGGTGATCAACATTGCTGAGTAGTCAGCAGAGGCTGAGAGCTGGGAAGAAAAACCACGGACTCTACTAACTGTTCCATGAACTCAATTAGGAATCACACATACAAGCCACTTTTACCTCCTTACCTGTGGACTACCCCCAACTGACTCATGAGCACCCTAAATGCTCTGTGAACCTTGTACTCTCTCACCAACTCAGTTATTTGAGCACATCTCCATGAACAGGAAATGCAAGTGTCTTAGATGTCCAACCAATTCTGCAAAATTTAAAGAAGGAACAAAACTTGAGGATTTCAGTATTTCACCCTAGGGAAAACAAACAGAAGGCTCTTGCCACCTGGCCTTGCTTTGTGAGAACAAGAGAAAGCATACAATTTTTATAACATTCCCCCAAGAGGAAACAAGTATGGCGAGATGCATTTCCAGATGGTATGGTTTGTTTCTGTATCCCCATTCAAGTCACACGTCAAGTTGTAATCTTTAATGTTGGATTAGGTGATTAGGTCATGGGGAAGACTAC
>CAUYLG010032112.1:0-24404 GCA_963573385.1 Cacajao melanocephalus
AGACCCAATCTGAAGGTCACCAACATCAAAGACCAAAGGTAGGCAAATCCATGAAGATGGGGAGAAACCAGCACAAAAAGCCTGAAAATTCCAAAAACCAGAATGCCTCTTCTCCTCCAAAGGATCACAACTCCTCACCAGCACGGGACTAAAACTGGACAAAGAATGAATTTGATGAATTGACAAAAGTAGGCTTCAGAAGGTGGGCAATAACAAACTCCTCTAAGCTAAAGGAGTATGTTCTAACCCAAAGCAAGGAAGCTAAGAATCTTGATAAAAGGTTAGAGGGATTGCTAACTAGAATAACCAGTTTAGAGAAGAACATAAATGACCTGATGGAGCTGAAAAACAAAGCATGAGAATGTAGTGAAGCATACACAGCTATCAATAGCTGAATCGATCAAGCAGAAGAAAGAATATCAGAGATTGAAGATCAACTTAATGAAATAGAGTGAGAAGGCAAGATTAAAGATTGAAAAGAAATGAACAGAGGCTCCATTAACTATAGGACTATGTGAAAAGATCAAACCTACGTTTGATTGGTGTACCTGAAAGTGACAGGGAGAATGGAACCAAGTTGGAAAACACTCTCCAGGTTATTATCCAGGGAAACTTCCCCAACCTAGCAAGACAGGCCAACCTTCAAATTCAGGAAATACAGAGAACACCGCAAAGATACTCCTTGAGAAGAGCAACCCCAAGACACATAATCGTCAGATTCACCAAGGTTGAAATGAAGGAAAAATGTTAAGGGCAGCTAGAGAGAAAGGTCTTCCCCACAAAGGGAAGCCCATCAGAATAACAGCAGATCTCTTGGCAGAAACCCAAGAAGCCAGAAGAGAGTGGGGGCCAATATTTAACATTCCTAAAGAAAAGAATTTTCAACCCAGAATTGTATATACAGCCAAACTAAGCTTCATAAGCAAAGAAGAAATAAAATCCTTTACAGATAAGCAAATGCTGAGAGATTTGGTCACCACCAGGCCTGCCTTACAAGAGCTCCTGAAGTAAGCATTGGACATGGAAAGGAACAACTGATACCAGCCACTGCAAAAACATACCAAACTGTAAAGACTATTGACACTATGAAGAAACTACATCAACTAATGTGGAAAATAATCAGCTAGCATCATAATGACAGAATCAAATTCACACATAATAATATTAACCTTAAGTGTAAATGGGCTAAATGCCCCAATTGAAAGACATAGACTGGCAAACTGGATAAAGTGTCAAGACCCATTGGTGTGCTGTATTCAGGAGACTCGTCTCACATGCAAAGACACACATAGGCTCAAAATAAAGAGATGAAGGAAGATTTACCAAGCAAATGGAAGGCAAAAAAAAGCAGGGGTTGCAGTCCTAGTCTCGGATAAAACAGATTTTAAACCAACAAAGATCAAAAGAAGGGCATTACATAATGGTAAAGGGATCAATGCAACAAGAAGAGCTGACTATCCTAAATATATATACACCCAATACAGGAGCACCCAGATTCATAAAGCAAGTTCTTAGAGACCCACAAAGAGACTTAGACTCCCATACAATAATAGTGGGAGACTTCAACACCCCACTGTCAATATTAGACAGATCAATGAGACAGAAAATTAACAAGGATATCCAGGACTTGAACTTAGCTCTGGACCAAGCAGACCTAGTAGACATGTACAGAATTCTTCTCCCCAAATCAACATAATATACATTCTTCTTAGCACCACATCACACTTATTCTAAAATTGGTCACATAATTGGAAGAGAAACACTCCTCAGCAAATAAAAAAGAATGGAAATCATAACAAACAGTCTCTCAGATCAGCGTGCAATCAAATTAGAACTCAGGATTAGGAAACTACCTCAAAACTGCACAACTACATAGAAACTGAACAACCTGCTCCTAAATGACTACTGGGTAAATAATCAAATTAAGGCAGAAATAAAGATGTTCTTTGAAACCAATGAGAACAAAGACACAATGTACCAGAATCTCTGGGACACATTTAAAGCAGTATGTAGAGGGAAATTTATAGCACTCAATGCCCATAAGAGAAAGCAGGAAAGATCTAAAATTGACACCCTAATATCGCAATTAAAAGAAATAAGCAAGAGCACACAAATTTAAAAGCCAGCAGAAGACAAGAAATAACTAAGATCAAAGCAGAACTGAAGAAGATACAGACACAAAATCCCCTTCAAAAACAATCAGTGAATCCAGGAGATGATTTTTTGAAAAGATCAACAAAATAGATAGACCACTAGCCAGTCTAATAAAGAAGAAAAGATGAATCAAATAGACACAATAAAAATGATAAAGGGGATATCATCATCGATCCCTGAGAAACACAAACTACCATCAGAGAATACTTTAATCACTTCTATGCAAATAAACTAGAAAATCTAGAAGAAATGGATAAATTCCTGGACACATACATCCTCCCAAGACTAAACCAGGAAGAAGTCAAATCCCTGAATAGACCAATGACAAGTTCGGAAATTGAGGCAGTAATTACCAACCAAAAAATTTCCTGGACCAGAGAGATTCACAGCTGTATTCTACCAGAGTTACAAAGAGCAGCTGGTACCATTCCTTCTGAAACTATTCCAAACAACAGAAAAAGAAGGACTCCTCCCTAACTCATTTCATAAGGCCAGAATCATCTTGATACCAAAACCTGGCAGACACACACACACACAGACACACACACACACACACACACACACACACACACACACACACACACACACACACACACAAAAATCAGGCCAACATCCCTGACGGATATCGATGTGAAAATCCTCAATGAAATACTGGCAAACTGAATCCAGCAGCACACTGAAAAGTTTATCCAACATGATCAAGTGATTCATCCCTGGAATGTAAGCCTGGTTCAATACACACAAATCAATAAACATAATCCATTACAGCAACAGAACCAGTAATAAAAGTCACATGATTATCTCAAAAGATGAAGAAAAAGGCTTTGATAAAATTCTCCTCATGCTAAAAAGTCCCAATAAACTAGGTACTGAAAGAATATGTCTCAAAATAATAAGAGTTACTTATGACAAACTGGTAGCCAATATCAGACTAAATGCACAACAACTGGAAGCATTCCCTTTGAAAATCTGCCAAAGAAAAGGATACCCTCTCTTATCACTCCTATTCAGCCTAGTATATTGGAAGTTCTGGCCAGGGCAATCATGAAAGAGAAAAAAGTAAAAGTTTTCAAACAAGAAGAGAGGAAGCCAATTGTCTCTGCAGATGACATGATCGCATACTTAGAAAACTCCATTATCTCAGCTCCAAAACTGCTTAAGCTAATAAACAACTTCAGCAAAGTCTCAGGATACAAAAATCGGTGTGTAAAAACCACAAGCATTCCTATATTTCAATAATAGACAGAGAGCCAAATCATGAGTGAACTCCCATTCACAGATGCTACAAAGAGAATAAAATACCTAGAAAAAACAACTTATAAGGGATGTGAAGGACCTTTTCAAGGAGAACTACAAACCACTGCTCAAGGAAGTAAGAGGACACAAACGGAAAAACACTTCATGCTCATGGAGAGGAAGAATCAATATTGTGAAAATGGCCATACTGTCCATAGTAATTTATGGATTTAATGCTATTTCTATTAAGCTACCATTGACTTTCTTCAGGTAATTTTTTTTTAAACTACTTTACATTTCATATGGAACCAAAAGAGAGCCCACATAGCCAAGACAATCCTAAGCAAAAAAGAACAAAGCTGGAGGCATCAAGTTACCTAAGTATACAAGGTTACAGTAACAAAAGCAGCATGGTGCTGGTACCAAAACAGATATATACATCA
This sequence comes from Cacajao melanocephalus, assembly GCA_963573385.1. Lineage (NCBI taxonomy): Eukaryota > Metazoa > Chordata > Mammalia > Primates > Pitheciidae > Cacajao > Cacajao melanocephalus. The sequence goes on from CAUYLG010032112.1 coordinate 3,834, forward strand.
ATGGAACAGAACAGAAGCCTGAGAAATAACACCACACATCTATAACCATCTGATCTTTGAGAAACCTGACAAAAACAAGTAATCGGGAAAAGATTCCCTGTTTAATAAATGGTGTTAGGAAAACTGATTAGCTATATGCAGTAAACTGACACTGGATCCCTTCCTTACATCTCACAGAAAAATTAACACAAGATGGATTAAAACTTAAATGTAAAACCTAAAGCCATAAAAAGCATAGAAGAAAACCTAGGTAATACCATTCAGTACATAGGCATGAGCAAAGACTTCATGATTAAAACCCGAAAAGCAACGGCAACAAAAGCCAAAATTGACAAATGGGATCTAATTAAACTAAAGAGCTCCTGCACAAAGAAAGGCACTATCATCAGAGTGAACAGGCAACCTATAGAATGGGAAAATATTTTTGCAATCTTTCCATCTCACAAAGGTGTAATACCCAGAAACTATAACAAACTTAAACAAATTTACTAGAAAAAAACAATGTCCCATCAAGAAGACACTTATGCAGCCAACAAACATGAAAAACTGCTCATCACTGGTCTTTAGAGAAGTGCAATTCAAAACCACAATGAGATACTGTCTCATATCAGTTAGAATGGCGATCATTAAAAAGTCAGGAACAACTGATGCTGGTGAGGCTGTGGAGAAAAAGGAACACTTTTACACTGTTGATTGGATTGTCAATTAGTTCAACTACTGTGGAAGACAGTGTGGCGATTCCTCAAGGTGCTAGAACCAGAAATACCATTTGATCTGGCAATCTCATTATTTGGTATATACCCAAAAGATTATAAATCATTCTACTATGAAGACATATACACACATATGTTTATTGCAGCACTACTCCCAATACACAAGACTGGGAGCCAAATCAAATGCACATCAATGATAGACTGGATAACGAAAATGTGGTACATATACACCATGCAATAGTGTGCAGCCATAAAAAAGAATCAGTTCGTGTCCTTTGAGGAGACCTGGATGAATCTGGAAGCCATCATTCTCAGCAAACTAACAAGGGAACAGAAAACAATCACCAAATGTTCTCACTCATAAGTGGGAAATGAACAATGAGAACACATGTACACAGGGAGGGGAATATTACACATCAGGGCCTGTTGATGGGTAGGGAGCAATGGGAGGGAGAGACTTAGGACAAATACTGAATGTATGCAGGACTTAAAACCTAGATGATGTGTTGATAGGTACAGCAAACCACCATGGCACATGTGTAACTATGTAACAAATGTGCACATTCTGCACATGTATCCCAGAACTTAAAAGTAAAATAAAGAAAAAAGAGATAAAATCACAACTTTCAAACACAGTAATTTCAACATAAAGTTCTTTATGAAACTATTGTTTCATACGAGTGACTGCACAATGTTTTGCAAATTATGTTTCTTAAGAGATCAAATCACATTTTTTAGTTTTCTGATCTGGTCAGTAGCTGTGCATTTTCATTTTGTGATCACCTGTCCCACACTAACCTGCATGCTTTCAGAACTTCTGCTGAACTGGGGCATATAGACACAGACATCGATGGTATGATCTGAGAAGTAGATCTGTGGCTAACTAAAGGCAGGTCTACTTTTGCAGAGCTCTGTGAGTTCTCCAGCCCCTCTCCATTAACTGCATGTAAGCCACTATGAGAAGTGTTAATGCTGGTAACACTATGTATACTTGTCTGCTCAGTGGACTTAGGAGAAGGCGTTGCTGTAGAAATGGCTGAAGAGGGTGAAAAGGCAACAGAATTATCAATCTTTGTATGAACTGGTGGGTGAATATTATTGACTTTGTCACAGGTTCCAGTACCCATATTGTCACTGCCTTTTCCAACCAACAAGACAGAAAGCTGAGGATTGTCTGAAATTAATAAATTTGGTGAATCTCTATCATTAGGACTGGAAATAACATCTGCTATCATATGATGAATATGATTAGAAAGTCCCTTGACATCAGCAGAGCCATTTGATGTGTCTCCAGCATGCCTGCTTGTTTCAGGCACCAATGATCTACGTTTTGAAGGCTTGTTCTCTTTGGTAAAAATAATGTCTTGTTGTCCATCTGAGGTAGCAATATGAGAGGAGAGGTGACTGTCAGCATCCTTCTGTGGTACTGAATTACTATGCAAAGTTAGATGTTCATTCTGCTTCTTAAAACCAGCGCTAGTTGCCTGGTGATACTGGGCAGACCCAGTGGAAAACAGAGGTTGTTCTTCATTAGGTCCTGACAAACACGAACTCTGACTTTTATGAAGCCCCTAAAAAAAATTAATTTAAATTTAGTATCATGGAAACTCAAATGAATATACAGAATACTCCTGAGGATTAAAATGTCAGAACCACCATAAATAAATTAAATTTTATGTAATATAATTTAAGTAAAATCTTAAAATTATTTAAAAGTTAAATCAACAGATTAAAGTGGTATTTTTAAAAGAAAATGATATAAACTGCCTGCTTAATTTGATTTACTAATATGTAAATAACTATCTTCACATAATGCTTTTTTAAAGTTTAAATTGTTCAATTCAGTGACACACATTTTTTAGCTGAATAAAAGTGTATCTCAAAATTTAGATGTGGAAAACATATATATAATCAATTAAAGCTAAGATAAACAAAAATGGGAATGAGAAAAGAAACAGAAGAAATATTTGAAGCCATATGCCTGAGCATATTAAAAATTAAGGATAGAAAGCAAACTACAGATCCAGCAAACTTGGAGAATATCCAACAGTATAAATACCAAAAAAACCTACAATATACATCTATATGTAAACATTAGAAAAGAAAGGCAATGAAAAAAATCCTGAAAAAAATTAAGGTTAAAAAAAAAAAACCCTAGCTTACCTATGGGGAAGCCAGGTTAAGAATGACATCTGACTTCTCTTGGGAACATATGCATTAAAGGATTGAATATTTGTGCCCACCCTTACTGCCCAATTCATATGTTAAAACTGAATCACCAGGGCCGGGCCTGGTGACTCAGACTTGTAAATCCCACCACTTTGGGAGGCTGAGGCGCAAGGATCATGAGGTCGAGAGATTGAGACCATCCTGGTCAACATGGTGAAACCCCATCTCTACTAAAAACACAAAATTTAGCTGGGTGTGGTGGCCTGAGCCTGTAATCCCAGATACTTGGGAGGTTGAGACAGAATTGCTTGAACCAGGGAGATAGAGGTTGCAGTGAGCTGAGATCTCGCCACTGCACTCCAACCTTGCTCCTGGCGACAAACAAACCAAAAAACAAAACACTGAATCATCAAGGCAAAGTTACTGGGAGGCTGGGCTTTTTGGGAGGTGATAAGGTTATAAGGGGTACAGCCCTCATGACTGACATTAATGTCCTTATAAAAGAAGCCTGAAACTCCTTGCCCATTTTTCACCATGTGAGGACACAGCAAGAAAGTAACATCAATGAACCATCTCACAAGACACCAAATATGCTAACCCTTTACACCTTGGATTTCTCAGTCCCCAGAACTGTGAGAAATAAATTTGTCACAATCACCTAGTCTATGGTATTTTGTTATAGTGGTCTGAATGAACTAAAACTCCATGCAAAAGAGAAAGTAGACAAATATGTTTGAAGTGTTCAAACAAAAACTCAACCTGGAATTTCAGCAAAATTACCTTTCAAAAAATCAGGGAAAAATTTTTTATCAGACAAACGAAAACTTGAGAGTTTTCTGTAACCAGAACACATGGCTAACAGGAGAAACCCAGACATGAGAAAAGGAATGGGAACTTTTGTACATTTGGTATACTTGTTCTACATACCTAATATAGCTATAAAAATAAAGTATATCAATAAAAATTAAAAATAAATTTCAATAAATTTGCATCTCTGTATCAAAACTTTAACAGTTCTACCGTGCCAGCAGATAAAGCAGGTCCTTCACTGAAGCCTTTTACTTTACCTCTTCATATTCTCTAGCAACTCCTTACCTGCCCTTCAATTGTCTGAGTCTGTAACGTGCGGTCCCTCTCAAAGCACTTGCTCATGTCATATTGTAACACAATTAATGGTAATTTAAATTTTGCTAGTCCTTTTCTGCCACAAATAAATATTGAACAGCTGGCATAGCAGTGATGTTCTCCACAGAATATGTGCAAATAGTACTTGCAGACATTTTAAAAAAACATGGTCATTATGCCTTATTGAAATAGCAATGATATTTGGTGTAATTGTAACATGATAATTGTTTTTTTCCTTTTCCTCTGATTTCCATACTATCTAATGTAATTTATATGTACACTAGCTTTATAATTAACAACTACAAAAATCCCTTCTATTTGTAGGGGATATATTCCTAGACCCTTGGTGGATGCCTCAAACTGTAAATACTCCTGAATTCTCAGTATGGTTTTGTTTTTTCATCTGATAACTGAAAGATAGCAACTAAGTGAATAAAGGGTAGGTAATGTATACAGCTTTGATATGCTAAACAAAGAGATGATTCACATCCTGGTCAAATGGAGTGGAACAGGACAAGATTTCATGACACTATTTATGACCGGCATGCAATTTAAAACTTATGTATTGCTTATTTCTGGAACTTTGCATTTAATAATGGACTACAGTTGGCCCCAGGTAACTGAAACCACACAGAAAGCAATATAACAAATTTGCAATACTGTAAATAAACTTATGTGCACAGACTGAGTTACTCTGTAGTCCAGGCATACCTCATTTTATTGTGCTTTGCTTTACTGCACTTTGAAGATACTATATTTACTACCAATTGAAGGTTTGTGGCAACCCTGGACATAACCAAGCAAGCCCATCTGTACCACTTTTCCAACATAATGTGTTTACTTTGCATCTCTGTAACTCTCTCAATTGTATTAAACTTTTTCATTATTGTATCACTGATTTGTCAGCAGTGATCTTTGATGTTATCATCATTATTTAGGGGCACCACACACAGGGCAGCAAACTTAACTAAGAAATGTTCTGTGTTTTAACCCCTCTACTATCTAGTCCTTCTCCTATTTTTCTCCTTCTCATCAGGCCTCCCTATTCCCTGAATCACAAAAATATTCAATTAGGCCATCTAATAAACCCTACTATGGCCTCCAAGTATTTCAATGAAAGGAAGAGTTATGCATCTCTCACTTCAGATTTGTGGATAACTCACAACTTTGAAAGATGTTCTACTATGGATATTTATTTTTTTTGAAACAGTCTTATTCTGTCACCTACACTGGAGTGCAGTGCGGCAGTCTCAGCTCATTTTAGCTGTGTCCTCCTGGGCTCAAACAACCCTGTCAACTCAGCCTCCCAATATCCGGGAATGCAGGCACACAGCACCATGCCCTGCTAATTTCTGTAGTTTTGGTATAGATGGGGTCTTGCTATGTTGTCTGGGCTGGCCTCCAACTCCTGAACTCAAGCAATCCTTCTGCCTTGACCACCCACAGTGTTGTAATTAAAGGCATGAGCCACCATACCAAGACACATCTCTCTGTTTAAATCCAAAGCTAGAAACAATTAAAGTTAGTGAGGAAGCCATGTCCAAAGCAAAGACAGTTGCAAATCTAGGCCTCTTGCACCAGTTAGCTGAGTTGTGAAAGCCAAGGAAACTAAAACTGTTACTCCTATGGATATACAAATGTTAGGAAAGCAAAACAACCTTATTGCTGATATGTAGAAAGTTTTAGTGGTCTGGATAAAAGATCAAACCACTAACAACATTCCCTTAAGTCAAAGCCTAACATAGAGAAGGCCTCTAAATCTCTCGTTCAATTCTATGAATACTGAGCTTGGTGAAAAAGCAGCAGAAGGAAAGTCTGAAGTTAGCGTAAGTTGGTTTATGATGTTTAAGGAAAGAAACCATCTCCATAAGTACAAGGTAAAGCAGCAAGTTATCCAGAAAACCTAGCTAAGATCATTGATGAAGGTGGCTACACTAAACAATGGATTTTCAATGAAGATGGAACAGCCTTATAATAGAAGATGCCATTTAGGACTTTGCTAACTAGAGAGAAGTTAATGGCTGGTTTCAAGGCCTCAAAAGACAGACTGACCCCTTGTCAGGAGCCAAGAAGGCTCACAACTTTAACTGAAATGAGCAATGCTCATTTATCATTCTGAAAATCCTAGGACCCTAAAAAGTTATGCAAAATCCACTGTGCCTATGCTTTATAAATGGGATAACAAATATGATAGCCCATCAGTGAACAGCATAGTGTACTGAGTATTTAAAGCCCATATTGATATCTAATACTCAGAAAATGAGTCATTTCAATATACTTTTGCTCAGTGAATATGCATTTACTAATTCAAGAGCTCTGATAAATGTAAAAAGATTAAATTTGTCTTCATGCCTAACACAGCATCTACTCTGCAGCTCATGGATCAAGAAGTAATTTTGACTTTCACTTATCATTATTTAAGAAATGTATTTCATTTTATAAGCCTATATATAGCTAACACAGATAGTGACTCCTCTAATAAATTTAAGCAAAGTAAACTGAAAACTTTTGGAAAAGGATTCATCATCATTCTACATGCCATTAAGAATTTTCATGATTTGGAGGAGGTCAAAATGAATGTGGAAGAAGTTGATGCCAATCCTCATGGATGGCTTTGAGGAGTTCAAGATTTCAGTTAAGGAGAAAACTACAGATGTAGAAATGGCAAGGCAGTTCAAGAAGTGAAGCCTGAAAAAATGACTGAATTGAGGCAATCTCATGATAAAATTTTAATGAATTAAAAGCTGCTTTTTCATGGATGACAAAACAAAGCAGTTTTCTGAGAGGAAATTCACTCCTTGGGAAATGCTGTGAAAACCGTTGTGATAAAAACAAAAGATTTGTAATATTACATAAACTTTGACTCCAACTTTGAGAAAAGTTTTATTACTGGTAAAATACCAAACAGCATGGTATGCAACAAAGAAATCTTTCCAGAAGAAAAGAGTTGGCTGGGTGCAGTGGCTCACACCTGTAATCCCAGCACTTTGGGAGGCTGAGGTGGGAGGACCACTTGAGGTCAGGAGTTTGAGACTAGCCTGATCAGCATGGTGAAAACATGTGTCTACTAAAAACACAAAAGTTATCTAGGCATGGTGGCACACATGTAGTCCCAGATAAAGCTGAGGCAGGAGAATCACTTGAACCTAGGAGGCAGAGGTTGCAGTGAGCCAAGATTGTCCCATTGTACAACCTGGGCAACACACGGAGACTCTGTCTCGAAAAAAGGCAAGGAGGGAGGGAACGGAGACAGAGAGGGGGAGACAGAAGGTAAGGGAGAAAGAGAAAGAAAGGAAGGGAGGGAAAGAGGGCTGGAGTGAAAGAGGAGGAACAGGTAGGAAATACCTTGTTGTCTTAAGGGATCATAGCCATTCCATCAGCAACCACCACCCTGATCAATCAGCAGTCATCACCATAGAGGCAAGACCCTCTACCAGCAAAAAAAACTATGACTTGGTTAATGATCACAGGTTTTCTTTTTTTAAGCAATACAATATTTTCAAATTAAGATGTATACGTTGTTTGCTTATACAAACTGTGATTGCAAACTGACATGGTATAGTATAAACATAACTTTTATATGCATTAAAAATAAAAATAAATTAGTGTGACTGGTTTTATTATGATACTCACTTTCTTGCAGTTGTCTTGCATGGAACCTAGAAGATGTACAAGGTAGGCTTGTAATGTTCCTGGTGTCACTTCAAAGTTTTATACCGTATGAACTACTTAAATTACTTTTTAAAGACAAAGCCATTCTTTAAATTTCTATCTTTTCTTCTCAGAATGTAAACAAACTAAATAAAGGTAAAGTACTATATAAGAGCCAAGAAAGCAGCTAGTCTTTTTTTTACCTGAGCAGAGTTAGAAAGCTGTTTTGTCCATGGGTCTTCTGTGCTGCTGTTCAGGTCTGTATGATTACGAGGTAGAATAAATGTATTTTGCTGCAGGTGAGGCACATTTCCATGACTTTCACTTCCTGCTATACAATTACTGCCTACCAAGACAGTGTCTGTACTTCCTAGAACGTTTGATGTGCCACAAGGAATACAACCTGCAGAAAAAGCTCCACTGGACAAAGATTTTTCAATGCAAGCAGGGTAAACTCCAGGCTGAGAGACGCTGGATACTCGAGTCAGAGCAGCATGTGGTTGTCGATTAGAGATAGAGTTTGTAGACAGTGACGAATCAGCTATTGCCCCATTATGAATTCCAGTAGTTCGTACCTGAGCAACTCCTTTGGGTCTTATCTTCAAAAACAAAAAAGAAAAACTGCTGTGTGACTTTGAAAATGTGTAGTTGATACACCTCTAATTTCATGTAACATTTCATCTATTTAAAAAAATGCTTAAAAAACAGGTTCACTTTAAAATACAATTCCTACACAAGAAGAAAGCTGTTTCAATACATAAAGAAACCACCGTTTATTATCAGCTCTAAGAGCAAACAAAGTAAAGCTGCTAAAAATTATAAATAATGAGTCAAAAATTTATAGGCATTTTTTTCTTTCATGAAATAGAAGATTTCAAATTTTCATTCAATTTACATTTATGCCAAATCCTTCAAATCAAGCAATCATTAAAATATCACTACCATAATTTAGGATAATTTGTTAATTATTAAATAATAAAATAAGCTCTCAGAACACAAGCAAGTAGATCATAAGTAAAATATGCAAATAAATAAAGTAACAAGTATTTGGTTAATCTGAGTGTATTTCCTTAAAAAATTTTTTTACATTAATAATACATATGTAAAACTCAGATATATACAGTTCATAAAATATAGACAGAAACTGTAAGTTAGCATTAATATCCTCTAAAATGATACTACAACCAAGAGATAAAGTCAAGATGTTGGTTAGAGAAAATAATAATATTATACATACTTGCTGCATTAAGACAAACTGACTTTCTAACTGTTCTAGCTGATGTTTCTGTGCTGGATTTAAATTATCTCTATTTGCACACAGTTGTTCCAAGCGCTAGAAGAAGAAAAGAGAATATAGTCATAAAGTTTAATTTAAAATTTACGACAATATAACGCAACTCCTAACTAAGAAGACTACATAGTACCTTTGCAGGATGAATGACAGTGATTCTTAACTAATGTTAGTGAAGCTCAAAATACTTTAGCAAGTCTGAAAAAGTCAGTAAAATCTAAAACGTTGAGGAAACCTTTTCTGTGTAGGTATAGTTAAATATATTATGGGGAAATAAAAATTCAAAGACAAAGCTATTTAGCTTAAAATGTATTAAAATAAAAGTACTGAATACAGCATTGTTCATAACAGAATTACTGAAAAACATGTTAAATTTCCAATAACTGGAATCTGTTTAAATAATAGATTCGCCCCATGGAATCATAATTAAAAGAGCAGAGAAGCAATACACAGATACAAAGATCCTTAAGATGTATCTTAAGGAAAAAAAATAAGATCCTAAAACATATGTAAAAGTCTACCTAAAATTCTATTTTAAAAAGAGAGACCTGGCTGGGTGCAGTAACTCATGCCTGCATGCCCAGCACTTTGGGAAGCTGAGGTGGTCAGATCATTTGAGGTCAGGAGTTTGAGTCTACCCAAAATGGGGAAACCCTTTCTCTACTAGAAATACAAAAAAAATTAGCTGGGCATGGTGGTGCACGCCTGTAGTCCCAGCTATTTGGGAGGCTGAGGAAGGAGAATCGTTTGAACCTGGGAGGCGGAGACTGCAGTGAGTACAGATGGTGCCACTAAACTCCAGCATGGGCACCAGAGCAAGTCTCTGTCTCCATAATAATAATAAAAAGACAAATATATTTGTCTGTACATGCACAATTTACATCTCTAGAAAAAAAAACTATTAAGACTGCCTGTCCATGAAAAACTAAAAATAGTTGGCCAGAGGTAGAAACTGGAAGGAACCTTCACCTTATGTATTGCATCACGTAAGTTTCTTCTCCCTGAGAAAATGGATTCTCATTCCTATTATTCTGGAAAATGTGCACTCATTTTACTACACGTATATTAATTTAGTTAACAGACATTCAATTTGAGACTTAATGCCTAAGTCTCAAATGTGAACTCATTTTACTACACGTATATTAATTTAGTTAACAGACATTCAATTTGAGACTAAATGCCTAAAAGAGTGTTTACGATTTCTCCTGCTTTCAAATTGGGGGAGAGATTATCAAATTCATACCTGTAATTTCTGTGGTGTCAAACAAAATGAATAAACTTGTTGCTGTTCTAGATGATGTGAAAGACTCTGGCCACTATTCCAGCTATCAGAAACATTCTGAGGAAAATTTAGTGTAAAAGATTAAGAATATTTGCTTAATTTCACACATTAATAGTTATGACTAGTGAGAACCAAATGAGCAGGAATTGGAATATGTATACATACATATATATATATTATTTGTGTGTGTATATATATACACATATATATTTACATATTATATAACATATAAATATATAATATATACACACATATATTATATGTCTATATAATATATATAATATACATATATGTACGTATATATACACACATATGAATTATTTTAAATGCATAACTGATTTATAAACTTACAAATTTAGGCCAAAAAAAAAAAAAAGGCCCATATTTAAATTACATATCAAAGAGGTAGAAAGGTGGTCTGCTATATTCGACTTTCAATTTATTTCAATGTCAGAAGTGAATGGTAGACTATGTTAAAATTGTAAAAGCAGGGAAATGAATAAATGATTTGATGAACATAAACTTACCCCTACTTTCTATATTTAAGGTGATGCAAAGACTACGGAATAGAAATACTGCTTCACTTTCTGATGTCCACAAGCTTAAAATACAGTCCAGACACAATTTCAGAAGAGTCAGTTTCATTTTTGATTGGGATTTTCCATATCTCTAAAATGTATATATACCTTTGTTGGACTAGATGCTCTTGTCTTCTTGGCAGGACTGGACAGGCCTTCTACTTGGCTAGGAGTAATCATGTGTAGTGACAAGTGTTGCTGTAAAATTGGTGTTTGGCTGTGGTTTAATACAGGTTCAGTATTCGGATCATGAGGTTTATATGCCTAAGGATCACAGAAGTAAGACAAAAATATGGTCTGCATATTCCTAATTCACTTCAAATTATAAAACTTTATATACTTTCCAATGCTATGTGGACATCACCGATGGCAATTATTAAAAATTATAATCAAGTGAAACATCAAGGGAGCAATGTGTGTCTTCTTTAGAAAAGTTTCATCTTTTAAACTTAATAAACAACTATAGAAAAGTCACCTTAAGAAATACCTTTCAAATCATGAGAATATACAAAAGTTTTAAACTGTCACCCATACTTCTTCCCGTATCAGAGGGAGTTTTATTTTGATTTTCAATAACTCTTTGCAAATAAAAATTTTTTTATTTTTTAATTAAAAAGATTTCTCTATTTTAAAGTCAATCCTTCATTTAGTGAAATGAATGTAATAACTAAAAAGTGGGAGAAAAACCCTTAAAGCTGGGCACCTACAGAATATAACCCAACTTCTCACCTGCTGTGCTGTGTTCATGGCACCCTGCCTGGAGGTAAGCTCTGCGGGGATTGGTAGGCTCCACGCCTCCTCAATACTAGGAAGTAATTTAGTTTTATTCTGTAGACTACTTTGTGGAAGGTTACACAACTGAGCCTAGGAAAAATTATGTAAAAAGCAAATTTAACACAAGCCTACTTGAGTAAGAGCAAGTCCACTTAATCTTCCTGTTATAGGTATTTTTTTTTAAACTGCTAAATTTGGGATTTTAGATAGATGTTAAGTATAAAGAGGGCAACTAGAATATTCTTGTGATAATCAGAAAAAAGCCTCTGTTTTTCAGTTTTCAGATATCTCATGAAATTTCAAGCTAGTGTGAAAACGGCATTTGTGTTTTTTTCTCTACAATGCTATGAAAACATAAAAATGTAGATAGCACATTGAAAAAGTTCATGCATATTAATGAAAAATGTAAATAAATATTCATCAACAAAGTAAATGTGCAAAAGAAGTTTACATACTGCATATTTCACTTAAAGTTAAACATAAAATAATATCAAAAATATTACAAAGTACAGAAACAAAGCAACATCAATCACAACTACACAAACTTGTCAGCCACCCTTCTGCCAATTATTACAGGAATACACGCATTTAAAATATACTATTTAAAATTTTTACCTGTAGAAATTTAATTCTTGCAGCAAGTGTAGAGGTATTACTACAATGTTTGCTCCTAGCTGCATTTAAGTAGCATTTAATAGCATCCTGAGGTTGATTGCAGGATTCATAGAGAGTACCTAGGTCCATCCAGGCTGCTGCATGGCCATGGTCCAATTGTACAGCACAAATATAGGCCTGTAAAGCATCCATAGGCTGATTTTGCTGCTGATACAACACACTGGAAAGAAAAAGAATGTTGTCAAAAACTAAATGGTTACTTTCTTTTGTTCATTTTTCAGTATTTTTGAAACAGTGTCTCACTCTGTTGCCCAGGCCGGAGAGAAATGTCATTTCCACGACTCACCACAGCCTTGACCTTCCCAGCTCAAGCAATCCTCACACCTCAGCCTCCTGTGTAGCTGGGACTATAGACACATGCCACCATGTCTGGCTAATTTTTAAAACTTTTTTGTGGAAATGTGTCTCACTATATTGTCCAGGCTGGTCTTAAAATCCTGGGCTCAAGAGATCCTCTATCCTCAGCCTACCAAAGGGTAGGATTACAGGAATGAGCCACTACAACCAGCCAGTTAATTTTATATTACTATATAGTATATTAGGTGTTTCAATCATCCTGTGTATCAAGTAAAATTCTACTGTGTTTATATACATAGCCTTACCCTATTGAACACCATGTATCTGCGCTTGCTTCTGATTTATCAATAGACTGCCTGTAAGATATAAAGGCATCCTGAACTTTCCCAATACTTGAATAACACCTAAAAGGAAAAAACATAAATTATCCATTAATAATTTATTTGACAAAAAGATGAACTATATTTCAAAGGAGAAAAAATAATAGGCAAGCACATGTGTATGTATGTACATATGTTTATCAATATACATATGATATGGTTATTTGATCCTCTATTATAACTTGCTGTTAAATACTGTCTTGAAAAGAGCTAGTATATGTTAATAAACTTTTCTCAAACTGTTGGAGCCTAAATTATTTCAGTGCTATAATATTGCAGGTATCATATAGTCTTCTATTTACACAGTTCGAACTCAAGCTTCCTACATCATAAGAACAGAGTTAAATATAAAGAGAAAAGTACCTTTGATAATGATTTTTATACTAGGATTTAATATTCTTCTTCCACCTAGTAACACTGAACCTGCTGGGATTACAGGCATGAACCATTGTGCCTGGTCTTCATTTAATTTTTTTGAGACAGGGTTTCACTTTGTCCCCCAGGTTGGTGTATAGTGGCATGATAATACTTCACTGTAACCTCCAACAATCCTTACAACCTCAGCCTTCCCAGTAGCTGGGACCACAGGCAGGCAGCACCACACCCAGCTAATTCTGGAATGCTGGGTAGACACAGGGTTTCGACACTTGCCCAGGGTGATTATTTAATTCCTGAGCTCAAGCAACCCAGCCTCCTTGGCCTCCCAAAGTGCTGAGATTATAGTCATAAGCCAACATGCCAAGCCTGAAACTGTAAATTTAAGCATCTGTGTTATACCATTAGTAACAACCATCCTTTACAATAATGAGACATTTCAATACTGTAACAGAATATGCAACAAATCTTATTCTTGAAAAAAAAGGAAAATGTCCTGGTTCATATTCTATTTATAGTAAAAACAATTGCTCAAATATAATAAAATTTAATGCCGTAGACCAATGTTTACACCTGCCCCTTTTTGGTAATTGGCCTCTTTTAATGATAGTGTATTAAGCCATATACTGTGGAAAAGCTAACTGTATGTAATGGTGCTAGCTGTAAGCCTTAATGTGGCTTATTTGGTTCACTTGCTCTATTTAGTAACAGAACTATACAATTAAGTAATAAAGCCAGTTTGCTGAAAGCACTTTGTTGTGCAATGCAGGTACAAAAAAAAAAATTCAGCTTCTCCTGAACTTTAGTGGTGGATCAAGTCGAAGTCTGAACTTTCAAGTTTTGTAATACAAGCAACCCAAGCTAAATTATTTTATAATCACTAGAGTTCTTCATTAAAAAACCCTATTACAAAGAGTTAACATCATTCTTATAATATCACTAATAGAAGACTAAATATTTTTAATAAGGAATAATACCAAAAATAGTCTCCCTTTAATATAAATATGCTTTCCAAACTTCCAAGAAGAATAAAACATTGTACACAACTAAAGTTAACAGAAAAACTAAATTTGAATGTGACTTTGTGTCAAAGTTACGTAAAATGAACTACTCTATGAAAAAACAAAATGAAAATTTACCAATGAAACAAATTAGGGCAATTAAATTAAGACGTAACCTTGTTTTGAAAAGGTGCCTGACAGTTCCAATCTAATCCTCTTAATAGGTGAAATAAAAATTGAGACATCAAGTAGTTTATATTCTTTTTTAATTTTTGAGATAGCGGCTCACTCTGTCGCCCAGTCTGAAGTACAGTGATGCAATCTTGGCTTACTGCAGCCTCTGTCTCCTGTGTTCAAGTGATTCTCCTGCCTCAGTCTGCAGAGTAGCTGGGATTACAGATGGGCACCACAACGCTTGGCTGATTTTTGTATTTTTAGTAGAGATGAGGTTTCACCAAATGATCCACCCACCTTGGCCTCCCAAAGTGCTAGGATTACAGGTGTGAGCCACTGCACCGGGCCTCAAGTAGTTTAAATGGACTATCAATGATTCTACAGTCAATGGCAAAGCCAGGATTTAAACCCAAGTTTCTCACTCTTCAATCCATTGATCTTTCCAACATACTAAAATACAATCTGGCAATTAAAAACACATACATGTACAAAAATGTATGCTATCAGACGTGTAAATATTATATCAGTAGGTATAATTTAGACAATCAATATTCAAAGTAAGAAAAATACAGAGAAAAAATTTCTGGGTTACCAAAAACATTTATATGTTCTTTCCATAATAAACAATAATAACTTACACATTTCCTCTCAACTAGAACTATAATTTGAGATATATGATTAATAAAAATATTTCTGTTTTAACATATAAAATCACCAGACAAGACTGTAAATGCCAAATTTCCACAGATGACTAACAGTCATCAGATAAAAATATCAGGTTTTGCTGAATATTTTTTAAAATGCTAGATATCAAAGGAAATACAATTTAAATATTAAATTGAAAAACTATTAGTGAATATTACATGATGGTGCTCTTTAAAATTCAAGACTCTAAAAACTAGCAATAATTCTACTTAGATTAAGAGAACATGATGGCGAAACCCGAGTCTACTAAAAAAATACAAAAATTAGCTGGGAGCAGTGGTGTGCCCCTGTAGTACTAGCTACTTAGGAGGCTGAGGCATGAGAATACTTAAGCCAAGGAGGCAGAAGCTGCAGTGAGCGAAGACTGTGCTACTGCAATTCAGCCTAGGCAACAACTGTGTCTCAAAGAAAAAAAAAAGTAAAAAGTAAAAATAACATCTAATAAGTAAATGAAGAATATCTCACTAAGAGCAATTAAATTCAAAGCTATTTATATCTCCTAGATACATTTAATTTCTTTTCTCTGAAATAAAAATTTTCCAAAAAATATTATATAAAATAAGTATATTTTAATAAGCATACAATACCATTATATTTTAAAGTAAATGTTATTTGAATTTCAGGAAATTTTAATTATAAATGTAATTATAATTATATTTTAATAAAGTGTAATTATATTTTAATTTTAATTAAACTTTTATTCTTTGATAACATAAGTGTTCAAAAATATCAGTAAATAACCACAATAAAACTTCAAGGCTACAAGGGAAAAGTAGGTTCAAAAAGCTGCAGGAGTGGTACAGCACGGGTACCATAGATTTTGTTTAATATTTAGTTTAATAACTATAGCTGCACAAACAACTGAAAAACAAACTGCATAACTTATTTTTAAAAGTCACTTCCCAGATTACATATTATAAAATCTAAAACTGATTTTATGTTATAAAATAACCTCTGGATATCACAAGTGTTTCATCTCACCTTCCAAGGAAATACCAAGATTGGCCAGAATTAGGATCTGCCTCTAGTGACTTCTGGAGATACTGAATAGCATAGCTTTCCTTTGTGGCTTTGTCTCCTACTAGATCCACATTATGATGCATCCAACCTATAATTAAAAGTTATAAGCATTTACCCATCATCATTCTACTTCATTAATTTCAAGAAAATCATGAATGAAACAGCAAATTACTTTTCAGTAATTTATTCATTTAACTTAGATCACATTTTCCCAAGATTTAAAACTACCAAAGTTTAGAGAAGTCTATTTCACACAAAACAATACAATCAAAGCTAGAAAAAGATATTAAAGCACACAGAGAAAATTAAATGATTTTAGGAACTGAATTGACAAATAGATGACAAACCAAATTCTCCTTTGTAAAAATGCAAGTTATAAATCAAAAGTATAAAGTTGATAAATTTACTTTTTCTTTGTAGCTTACTATGCAGTGGGGAATTTTAAAAACAACTTTCAACCCCATGCTTACATCCAAAGAATAAAAAGCTATATAATCAATGATAATCAATTTATATTCCTTTTTGTTATTTACGAGATGGAGTCTTGCTTTGTTTCCCAGAATGGAGAGCAGTGGCAAGACCTTGGCTCACTGCAACCTCTGTGTCCCAGGTTGAACAGATTCTTCTGCCTCAGCCCTTTGAGTAGCTGGGATAATAGGAATGGGACACAAACTATGCCTGGCACTAATTTTTTATTTCACCATATTCACTAGGCTGGTCCTGGCCTCAAGTGATCCGACCACCTCAGCCTCCCAGTGTTCTGGGATTACACCTGGCCTATTTATATTCTTTTCAATAGCTGCTTTCGACTTCTGCCTAAAATATAATCCTTTATAACATATCAAAAAAATGCATAATTTATTTAATAAAACTTACGAAGGCCTTATACATTACTGGCATTGTTTACTTACAATAACATTTTAAAAGTCACAGCATTAGATAAACAACCACAACAAAACTTCTAGGCTATATGGAATAAGCAAAATAAAAAAAAGAAAGGAAGAAAAGTAGGTTCAAAGAGCCCTAAGAGTGGTACAGCATGTGACCACAGATTCTCCTTTAATAAACAGATTATGAACCACAGCTACATAAATAATTGAAAGACTATCTAATGGGTAATATGTGCTAAATACTTGTCAAGTCAAAAGCAGTCTATCAGCTGTGACTTAATTCAAGTGCATAAAATTAGCTTTGCAGAAACATCTAAGCAAAACTATGCTTAAGTGCTTTTAAAATTGTGGATAAAACACTGAGATTATAAGACAATTTATACTACCACAAACCTGAGTAAAAATTAGGATTTTATTTGCTCAGACCAAAGTACTTAAGTACAGACAAATATTAACCCAACTAGCAAATACGATCAAGATAGGTAAGAAACAAAATTAATAACTGAAGAGGAGCCTTGCTATATCCTAAATGATAACAACGTATTATTTTATATTACTTTCAAACACTAGATTACCTTATCTTCAACGTGAGACTGTTACAGATTTTTGGGAAAAATCCCCTGTAAGATGTTCTTTGTAATTTTAGGTGGAATGTTTCCATTTATCCTATATCAATACAACTATAAAGCAAGGTTGGTATCCACTTACTAGCTGTATGATAACCTTAATTCAATTTACTTCATAAAGAGTTAAGTAGATAAAAGATTTCAAATCTCATCCTGTAGTCAAGCAATAAGGGGATAATGTTGAGAATCCAAGACTAGCTGCACTAATCATTTTTTTTTAAGACAAAGTCTTGCTCTGTTGTCCAGGCTGGAGTATAACGGTGCAATCTCAGCTCACTGCAGCCTCCACTTAAACCTCCACTTAAACCTCCAGGTTTAAGTGATTCTCCTGTGTCAGCTCCCTGAGTAGCTGGGATTACAAGTGCATGCCACCACGCCAGGCTAATTTTTGTATTTTTAGTGGCAGGCGGTTGCGGGGAGGGTCACTATGTTGGTCAGGCTACTCAAACTCCTGACCTAAGGTGATCTGCCTACCTCAGCCTCCCACGGTGCTGAGATGACAGATGTGCACAACCACACCCAGCCAGCACTAAGCCCTCTTTACATAGATGGTAAGGAGTGTGCTTCATAGTGGGTTTAAGTGTATCAACTATGAAAATACACTTATAGAAGAAAACATTTATATAGTAGTCCCCCATTACTTGCATTTATGCTTTTTATGGCTTCAGTCTCCCTTTGCCAAAAAATATTTAATGGAATAATCTCAGAAATAAAATATTTGTAAGTTTTAAACTGCTTGCCACTCTGGGTAGCATAATTAAAACTCACACTACTGCATATACTCCCACTCTGTGCAGTGTATCCACACTGTCTACGCAACCCAGTCAGTAGTCACTTAGTAGTCGTCTTAGCTGTAAGAAAAACATGGTAAAATATAGGATTTGGAACTACCTGCAGCTTCCAAAGTATCATGGAACATGTAACTCTCGGGTAACAGGGGACTACTGTAATAGAATTATTCATTTAAAATTTTACCTCAAAATAATACATGTCACATTTAATCTTAAATCACAGACTTTTAAATGAAAATGGACATCTAAGCAGAAGGGAAAAAAACTGAACCTCAAAAGGAAAATCTCTTCAAATTAATGTAATAGATAATAAAAGTTAAGTTTTCATATACCTAACTGTTGCAATACAGTTGCTTTTACTTGTGCAGGAAGGTGTTCTGTCTGTAAAAGTTGTTCATATGCTTCCTTTGCAGAATGATACTTCCTCTAAAGAGCAGAGGAAAAAGAATATTTAGAGTAAAATAAATATTTAAATATTTAAATAAAAATATTCTTGATTTTAACAATATATACAAGGCCATACTTACAGTAACTAAAATAAAAATAATAAAGCAATACATAATAATGAATAATAAAAATTATAAATGTAATAAAAATAAATACAATTAAAATAGCACATGAAGATTTACAAATAATGATGTTTAAGAAGTTTATAGCATCATAAAAAAGTAACAAAGTAAAAAGTGCTAATATTTTAACTAAGTATTTCTTTAGCCCAGGCCAGCCATATTTCAGATTACAACTAAAAAAGTAACATTAAATATAACACTGTGTAAATAAAATATTACAACATTAAAAAAAAAATCTGTATCTGAAATGTTACAAGAAAAATTTGCAACCTCTAACATTATTTCAGTAACATTAATAAAGCTACATAAGCATTCTAATGCATTATTAACCTAGAAATACTTTTGAAGAGAAGAATAATTTGTTAGATCAAGTACCACATTCTTTACAAACTACCGCTCTTAACAAACAGTACAGAAGCAAATCTCTGTTCAAAATTTAAATTCAAAATTTAAAATACACAGTTCTTGAAAATATTCTTCAGAAATATTTATAATTTTAAAGATATTATATTTCTCAAAGTAACAATGTCATATTTAAAGTTACAGGCAATTTCTAAGTAAAACCATTTGCACACAGCTCTATCTCACAAAGTACTAATACAACTAAAACCTATTATTGTTAGAGTCAAACTCAGCCCCCAAAATTATAAAAAAATAAATAAATACTGAATCTGAAATGTATTTAGCAAAATCATTCCAAACAATGCTATAAGAAAGTGGCTGATACTCACAATGTCAGCTGCCTAAGCAGCTTTAACTTTTTAAAAGAGCTACTAATGATTAAAAGAAATTAGCAGAGCAATATAACTAAAATCAATGGGGTGTAAAGTGGGACTGAAAATAAGAGTAACCAAAACTGACAGAGAAAGAAGTGGACAAGTAGACCAACACTATTTTTCTCTCTCTTTCTCCCTCTCTACTACATATACACAAAATAGCAAAACTGACCAAAACAGGTGAAAGCAAAAATCATGATCTGAAAAACGGAGTAAAATTTATAAGCACTTAAATTCATAAATAACACATTTATTTTCAAATAAGGCACTAGAGACCATGGAGTACCAGAGCGAAAGAAAATAAGTAAAACACTCAAAATATTTTAACTGCATTATCTCAATGCAAATAAAAGAGAGGGGCATGACAAAATACATCCCTTTTTCATGATTAAAAAAAATTGTCTCCCACTATTATTGTGTGCGAGTCTAAGTGGGAGACTTTAACACTATACTGTCAATATTAGACAGATCAACGAGATAGAAAATTAACACGGATATCCAGGACCTGACTCAGACCTGGAGCAAGTAAACTTAACAAATATTTACAGAACTCTCCACCCCAAATCCACAAAACATACATTTTTCTCAGTATCACATTGCACCTATTTTAAAAGTGACCACATAAATGGAAGTAAATCACTCCTCAGCAATTGCCTAGCATTTCACAGCTTTAAATAAAATATTGGTTGGCTGCTTGTTTGTTATTTTC
>CAUYLG010032119.1:0-32633 GCA_963573385.1 Cacajao melanocephalus
GCGGGATTTTTAATTTTGGGCTGACAGCATGATTTAGTGCTGAGTGTGGGGCTAGGGGTGGAATGCAGGAGTGGAATGCAGGAGTGGAATGCAGGAGTGGGTGTGGGGAGCTTACATGGAGAAGGCAGGCGCTGGTAGGATGTCCAGCCTCCTGATAAGTGTTATCAGGAGCGGAGTGGGTGAGTATTGTCCATCTGGCTCCTTGAAAGGCTATCGGCCTTACACATATTACCCAAAGTGATCTACAGATTCAATGCAGTCCATATCAAAATTTCAATGATGTTTTTCACAGAAATAGAAAAAAATAATCCTAAACTTTATATGGAACTACAAAAGGAGAAAAAAATCCAGAGACATTATTATCTGATCTCAAAATCTACTACAAAGCTAAACAGTTCAAAACATCACTCTACTGGCAAAAACAAAAACAAAAACAAACAAAAAAACAAACAGGCACATAGACCAATGGAACAGAATAGAGCCCATAAGTAAACTCACACATTTATGATCAATTGACTATGATCAAAGTGCCAAGAACACAGATTGAGGAAAGGACAGTCTCCTCAATGAATGGTGTTGGAAAAACTTTCTATCCAGATGCAAAGGAATAAAATGACACACCTATCTCACACCATATACAGAAACAAAGTCAAAATGGATTAAACACTTAAATATAAGACTTGAAACTGTAGAATTACAAAAAGAAAACATGGGTGAAAAGCTCTGTGACATTGGCTTGGGCTATGAATTTTTGGAAAAGACCCCAAAAGCATAAGAAACAAAAGCAAAAATAGACAAATGGAATTACGTCAAACTAAAAAGGTTCTACACAGCCAAAGAAGCAATCAACAGTGAAGAGATAATCTATGGAATGGGAGAACATATTTGCAAACCATACATCTGATTAGGGGTGAATATCCGAAATATCAAAGAAACTCAAACAATTGAATAATAAGAAAATAAGTAACACACATTAAAAATGGGCAAAGGATCTGAACAGACATTTCTCAAAAGAAGACATACAAATGGTCAACAAGTATATGAAAAAAATGTTCAACATCACCAATCATCAGGGAAATGCAAATTAAAACCACTATGAGCTGTCACCTCACATCTGTTAGAATGGCTATTATAAAAACAGACAAACAAACAAAAAAACCAATCTCTCTGTGATTTTTCACAAAGAGAAAAACTTAGTAAACCAGTTTGAATTATTGGAATGTAGTTTTCACCAGTGTTCATTTAAAATTACCTGGTGCCCAAAACAATTGCATGAATGAGACCTGCTTGCTTACTGTTATCTTTACTGTTGCAAATATAATTATAGATTTTATTTAAAGTTTGTTCTTTATGTCAGCATACTGACCTAAAGTACACTTAAAGATAAAATGATGATAAATTAAAATTTAAAGATGTTAAAATATGTATTGGTTATATACAAAAATATTTTACTGAAACTGTATATTTGAATAATTTATAAATGTGTATTCCATTAAATGTCACCACCATTAGGATCTAAATATATTGTTTGAGTTCTGAAAGAAGAAATTTGGGCTTAGATCCAATTATGTGTTTTCACATCCTTTCTTGTCTACCTTCCAGTGGAGTTACAAGCATCAATCTTGCTACCTATGAAGACTAAATACTCATCTATCAAATGACTTGAGCCAGGTGAGGTGACTCACACCTGTAATCCCAACCCAGGAGGCTGAGGCTGGAGGATCACTTGAGGCCAGGGCTGCAGTGAGCCATGATTGTGCCATTGCACTCTAACTTGGGCAACATAAAGCGACCTCAAGTCTAAGAAAAGTTAAAAATAACAGAATAAACAAATGACTTGTATAGAACATTTTAGCACACTTTTGAATTTTGTTGTTATGCAACCCATGTTCCTTCTAATTCCAAAACCTATATAACTTTGAATTACACCTTTTAACTAAATAATAATGACAATTAAAGATAAATAAATAAATGGAACAATAATTTATATAAAGATCTTGAGCACACCTCTCTTACATATCTTGTTCAGCTCAATCATATGCCGTACCTAAGAGGAGTTCCACGGCACACAAGTGACACTCACAGAATGACTTTCAGATCTACCCCTCCATATCTTGCTCTTTTTTCTTGTTATCCCATGGTGGACCTCTGCCTTGTTCCCTGGTTTCCTTGCTGCTCAGCTTGACACACTGATTGGCTGCCATCCCAGTTCCAGATTTTGGCTGGATTCCCAGAACTCGAAATCACAGCTCTTCTTCCTAACTTCATCCCAAATTATTAACTGATAATGAGCTCTTTTTTGGAAATGACTCCTGCCCTGCTACAATACACACCATCCTCCTGGTGACTGACATTTGGGTAGGCCTGGCCTGCAGAGTAGGTACAAGATATTGTAGGTTTGGCATACCTGCATACGTGAGAGATTATCCATCCAAGATCTGTGTGCTGTTGTTGGACCTGCCCAGTAGAAACAGCCTCCCGCCATCTCCAATTCTCCCTATATACCAGTCTCTAAGGAGATCCTGTTTCTGAAAGTGCCTGCCTCAGTATCTTTCTCAAGTGCCAGATTATTTACTCTCAGTCAAACTCCCAAGGTCTAAAAAGTAAGAACAATTATACATTGAAATATATTCACACCTTATTTTAAAAAGGTGAACTTCTGCCCCTGGAAAAAAAAATAGTTAAAACAAAAACCACAACTTGGTAACTTAGAATCCAACATTAAAATTTTCCAATCCCTGATATACACAAACACACGAACAATCCAAAGTGCACTGACTCAAGCAAATGTGTGATCGTAGCTTGTACCAAAATCTTTAGGCCTTCAATTTCTAAAACTTGACAATAACTACTTGGAAAGGAATATGTAAGGAAAATGACTCTAAGATTAATATTTTCCCTGTGTGAAAGGAGCTTGTATGCAAGAATCTATAGAGGGAAAACAACAACTTTGCCCTTGGCCTTGTGAGTGTTTTATCTCTTTACATGGTGACACACTGGTATATCCCAAAGAAGCTGCAGGACATGAATGGAACTTGGCAGTTAATGCAATTCAGCTTATCCATTCATTCAACAATCACCTTTTGCACTCCCACGAAGTGTGGCATCATCAATGTCCTTGCCTTCACAGAGCTTACATTCTCCTGTAGGAGACAGACAAGAATCAAATAGATAAGTTTAGAACCCATGACAAGTAGTGCTAAGTGCTGAGGAAGAAAAAAATTAAGCAATTTATAAAGGAGTGTTGCAAGTGCTACTATGTTGAACAGTGCAGCTGGGGAAGAACTTTCTTCGGAACTGACATTTGATCAGGGATCAGAATGAGGCAAAAGAGAGGAAGTTGTGCAGAGGTGTGCAGGGAATTTCAGGCAGAAGTAATGAAGAATGTGAAAGTCCAGGAACAATATACTGGGAGAGTACAAGGAATAGAAGGACCAGAGCATCTGCAACAGAGAAAGAAAGGTAAGAAGTGGTAGAAAATTATTTCAGAAAGGTAGCTAGAGGCCAGATAATATAGATCCTTGCAAGCTGTGATAAAGGCTACAGTTTTAGGGGTTTTCTCCAAGTGTCACTGGAAGCCATTTTGGGGAGACTCAGTTATTTCACTTGTCTGTTATAGAATTACACACTCATATCCTTTGCCATATTCTGTTTCAGTGTCCTCCTATGGAAGTAGACTGTATTTCCCCATACCCTTGGTGCCTGTGACTTTCTTTGGTCAATGGAATGTTAACAAATGTGACTCAGAGGCCTTAAATATGGTCACATTGGCTGTCTTGGTTTCTGGAGACATTACCTTGATTACCATTTGATATGGTTTGACTGTGTCCCCACCCAAATCTCATCTTGAATGGTAGCTCCCCAATTTCCATGTGTTGTGTAAGGCACCTGGTGGAAGGTAAATGAATCATGGGGGCAGGTCTTTCTCATGCTGTTCTGGTGACAGTGAATAAGTCCCATGAGATCTGATGGTTTTACAAAGGGGAGGTCCCCTGCACATGGTCTCTTGGCTGCCACCATGTAAGATGTGACTTTGCTCCTCATTCACCCTCTGCCATGATTGTGAGGTCTCCCTAGCCATGTGGAACTGTGAGTCAATTAAACCTCTTTCCTTTATAAATTACCCAGTCTCAGGTATGTCTTTATTAGCAGCATCAGAAAAGACTAATATACCATTTGAAGAAGAGGCTGCAGATCACTGCCTCTTCAGCAAGGGCTTTAGAATAAGATTCATGGAACACAGCAGAACCCATCGTAAAGCCTGAAGCAGAGCTACCTCAGCTGCCTGGGGGTGAGAAAAATGAAAGCTTAATATTGTAAACCACTAAAAGTTATGGTGGTTTGTTAAGCAGAACTGTTGAAGCAAGAGCTGACTGATACACAGTTGTAGGGTTTAAATTGAAAGAATAAAGTAATCTGAATTATATTTGTAAATGACTACTCTGACAGCTGTTTAGAGAGTAGACAGGTGAAAGACAAGAGGTCATGCAAGAGACCAGTTCAGAGCCTGCTGCAAAACTCCCGGTGAGAGATAGTGGTGGCTGAGACCAGGGTGAGAGTGGTGGAGTTGACAGGATTCGTTGATGAATGGAATGTAAAGTGTGTGATGAAGGAGAGTTACAGCATTGTCTTATAGCAATTTTATCATCCAGTTTGTTATTTCATCCATCTCACCAGCCCAGCCTACATTTCTACACATAAAAATCAGCATATAAAGAGTGTTTTTGTCAACTGCTATATATCCAGGGACACAGTTGCTATAGCAGCCAAGCAATTCTCTTTGGGTAGCCAGGTGGAAACCAAATCATCTTGAA
Organism: Cacajao melanocephalus; assembly: GCA_963573385.1. Lineage (NCBI taxonomy): Eukaryota > Metazoa > Chordata > Mammalia > Primates > Pitheciidae > Cacajao > Cacajao melanocephalus. The sequence goes on from CAUYLG010032119.1 coordinate 4,815, forward strand.
GAATCCTAGAACTGAATAGGGAGATTTTTCTCCAGTGCCATATGACAAACTTCATAATTGTCTTTTTAAATTTTTTATAAGACTATGTAAATCAGAGGGCTCTGATCTGGCACAGAATTATCTCTTGTGAAAATTACTCTGTTTTCCCATTTTGCAATTTGTGCTGAGGATTTCACAGAGGTTGCTGCTCCCCAGGCTTACTCTATCAGATGCTAGGGCAGCTCTCTCCTCCACTGAGTGGGTATCTGTCCTGCATTTTCTGCAGTGGCACAGGACAGCATATAATCCACATTCATAGCCAGGGTTTTGCCTCAAATCTTTATCTTCTCCCTAGCTTGGAAAACTAGGTCAGAAAATACTGGAGCCTCGTAGACCGCCTGTCCTCACTTTTGTCATTCTTCCTTCAAAGTAAGAGCCACACTAGTCTTGGCAGTCTGATCTCTTTCTTTCCCATATGGCTCAATCTGGCACTCATCTGACTAAAACCAAGATCTCCTACCTGCTCAAAGTACACCCAGCTCAAAGCTCTCCCCACTTGGATGACAGATGAATAAAGACAACCTCCAGAACTCCAAGGTTTATAATCCCCTGTGTCCCATAAAAGCTTTAGTTTCCAACTCCCATGGTCTGAGTTACATGTTGTCTTACAGTGCACCCCACCACCATCTGCATGTATATATAATATAACCCTCTTTGGTGCTTCTGTGTCTATTGTGTCCACAGTGGTCCTCGACAGGCATTTGCACCCTTCCTCCTTAAGGAGATCAGAATGAGAGAGGAACAGTAGCTGCCAACACTGACGAACTTATTATTTCCATTTCTAGCATCCACCTTACATCAAAGTACTTTTTTACTATTGTTCCTTATGGCATTCAGAATCAAACAAGTTTTTAAAATGCCTAACGCCCACCTGCCAGCCCTGAAAGAAGTTGATCTGGTAGGCCATAATAAAGAACTAACCTCTAAAGCTTATGGCTGCTCATAGTACACTGCATTGACGTGGGAAATGACAGCTAAACATTCACTCAACTTATTAAGTCCTAAGGAACTTAGGGCTACTCAAAATAAATTGCATTTTGCCACAAAGAGTTTAAGGAGAAATCTCCTAGGAAAGAGTTCAGAATTGCTTGCAATCTGTAGGAGGGATACATTTCCTGCATTTTAAGAAGAAATCTCACAAAATGTTCAAGAGAGATTTATTGTCTGTAGTTTCTATGCAGCCAGTGAGTGCTAGGTAAAGAAGATGTCTTATTGGTATTAAAAAAAAAAAAAAAAAAAAAAAGCTGTTACTTGTTCTTGTATCCTTGGTAAGTGTGAACATGCAATACCACAGGACAATCAAATCCACATTTTGAAATGCTAATTAGGCACAAAATCTGCACAATGCAATCACCGTCTTCAGGGAAATGATTCCACCCCAGGCTACATAAGTCATAATTATCTTTTCCTTCCTATTCAGGAAAATATGTTCCATATTGCTTCTTCAGTTGCATTAGAGGTCATAAAGGACAGGTGCCCTTAAGTGTCTCATCTAGAATCACAAGAATCTAGTGAAACTAAAAGGCTAATGTCACAGGTTTTCAAGACAGCCTAATATTCTCTGGAGACAATGTCATTAAGACGTTGTATCTTGAATGGGAGAGAAGCAATGGATTCTTCAACATCTTTAGAGAGAGTCAAACTCTATTTGTCTAATCCTTTGAGTTAAAATTTTGGGGAGTCAAAACATGTAGGTAATTTTCACTATTAATTCCCATAGGACCTTCAGCAGTTTTCCATTCTTGACTTCTGTGTATTCATTGCCTCTGTGTTGATGAGCACTGTGTGTTTGTGCTCCTTCTTGATGAGCTCAGAATAAATTAGGGGTGAGGAGGTGCCAAAACCCCTGTGAACTTAATTTTTCTACTCCTTATTCTTATTATACAGCACTGAGTCCACTATGGTTAGGTAGTAAAGAAGGAGATAAAAGCATAGAAAACAAAGAATAGGAAATGTCTCATAAAGTTCTACAAACACTCTTAAAGTCAACATACGTATTTGACTAAATGCTTTAAAATATAGAAAATATATACATGACCTTGATCTCCAATTTCCTATTGGAGATTTCTAGTGGCATGCCCCTCAGCACCTCCATCCAAATATGTTCAAAACCATACCTAGTATATTTTTTAATTAAGGAAGTCTTCCTTCTAAGCTCTCTATCTCAACATTTATTTCACCTTGTTAACCAAGTCAGAAACTGCAGCATTGTCCTATGTGACTCTCTTCTCTGCCTCCTTTGTCCCATTGCTCAATAAATCAGATACTCTGCCTAGAAGAATCTCTCACATTTATTCACTCTTTTTAATTTCTATGGTCACTACCAAACCTTCATCCTCTCTCATTTGGATTATAAAGAAACTGCCTAGATTTTCCGCCACCTGTCTCTCATTTCTCTCCAACCTATCTAGCACAGCTGCCAGAATTATCTTGCTGAAACATTTATTTGATAATGTCATGCACTAAAAAAACTTACTTTGGTGGCTTCCTGTTGCCTGTAGAATCAAATCGTCATTTCAACAACTATTTTGTGAATCTCTGCTACTAGTATGAGTCATAAAGCTCATTAGGTACAGTAAATACAAAGATGAAAAGCCATGGACTTGTAAGGTTCCCACAGCATAATTCTAGGAGAGTCAGATATGTTAACAGCTCTTTACAACACATTGCAATATGTGCAGCTACAACAGTGTGTGCAAGGTACAGAGAGAGCATAGAATAGGGAGTGATCATCTATTTTAGGGGCTTCAGAATGGAAAGATATTTGAGTCTGGGATGGCTACGCCAATTAAAGGAAATGGCATATGAAAAGTGAATAAGAATAAAACAGCATTCCAGGAACTATTCGTTGCAATTATTTTTTATTGCTGGGAATCAAAACTGGAAACAAAAAGCAGTGGAAATGAGTAGTTATTGGGTGTGGTGCTGGGGTTGATAATGGGGTGAGGTGAGAGAATGGGGCGTAGTCAAGGCACAAGAAAAAAGCGGTGTGGTGAGGGATAATGCTTAGGTTGAAATATTCAAGTAAGGCCCCAGTTCAGAGTAGAATTTAGGAACAAGATATAAAGATAAGGTCATTAAATCCATGAAATAGACTAAATCTTTCAGGGAAAAGACATGGTCTCACAGGAAGTCTGGAGGACTCAGGATATAACCCACTAAAGAAAATTGAGATGAAACCTTCAAAAGTAAAATAAAATCCATGGTAGTGTGATGTCAGAGAAGCCAAAAAAGGAAAATGATTTTTTTTAAAAAACAGTGATTAATACTATCTCACTCTAGCCTCACACTCTGACCCCAGCCTGCATAGCTAGCCTCACTCAACTCCTGCCGCTTCTCCATTCCTTCCCAATCCTGTCTAGCTCTAGTAGTAATAATAATAATTTTAATGATGTAGCTGTCTTTGATTTTGCATTTGTAATGTGAAAGATGCTATGTGATATGTGCCCTGGTATTTTAGCTCATTTAATTCTTGTATTTTGTGAAATCAGCACTGTTTTTACCCCCATTTAACAGAAAAAGAAACCAAGGCTAAGATACTAAAGGCTTACAAGATTATATAGCCAGTAATGCGGCACAGCTAAGATTTAAATCTAGGCATATTTTAGCTACACTAAACCACGTACCAATCCCAAATATGTCCAAATCTTTTCATGTCTTCCTAACTTTATACTTGTCTAAATTAACGTTCATATACACATCCTGTTTGATGGAATCCTATTCCTTGTTAGAAACACAACTCAAATGTTACTTCTTTGATGATGCTTTTCTCTGTCCTGCCTTTTCTTTAAATAGTATTACCACCTCCTTCCTATGTGTCAGTAATGTTTGTGGTAGGCAGAATGAACCCCCACAAAGAGGTCCATGCTCTCATCCCCGAAACCTGTGACTATGTTACAAGGAGTGTTACATGAACATTACATGGAAAATGTAATTAAGGTCACTGGACCTTTAAAGAAAGGGATTATTGTGGATTATCCAGATGGGCCCAATATGATCACATAAACCCTTAAAAGCAGAGAACCATCTCTACCTGAAGTCAGAGAGATGTTGGAAAAGAAGTCCGAGAGACTGAAAGTGTGAGAGGGACTCAACCCACCCTTGCTAAGGGGGGGCCACATGGAAAGCATGAGAAAGAATGCAGGCAGTTCAGGGAGCGAAGACTGGCCCTTGGATGACAGCCAGCAAGGAAGCAGAGACTTCAACCCTCCAACCACGAGAGAGTTAGTTCAGCCAACAACATGAACAATCTTGGAAGCAGGTTCTTCCCCAGAGTTTCTAGTAAGGAATACAGCCCAGCCGGAACCTTGATTTTAGCCTTGTGAGACTCTAAGCAAAGGACCCAGCATGGCTTACATGGACTTCTGACCTACAGAAACTGTTAGATAATAAATTGTGTTGACTTTAAATTTGTGGTAATCTGTTATGGCAGTAATAGAAAAGTAATACAACATACCATACCATGTTCATTATTTCCAGATTTTTTGAGGCTTATTGGAAGTTTGGTTCATTGAGTAAAGGAATCTCATGTTATCCATGAGGCTTTTGCCCTTAAAATTATGACTGGCCCAGAGAACAAGTGCAGTCAAAATGTAAAGGAATTCACTGGAAGATCTTTAGGCTGCCCATTTCTACCTCTTAAGGGATCTTCATATTGTGGCTTGTTTCTTATTTTGTTTTTTAGTTCCATATGAATATAAGCATGCTTTCCTCTGTGCTTGAAAAGCATCTCCTTATTACCAGGATCACAAAATGAATATGATACTGTTCTTCCCTCAAGAATCTCAGACATCATGACTTGAAGGCTACTCCAACAAACTGAACTATTTTATTGTCAAAGACCTCCATAACCTAGTTGCAATCACAAGCTCTATGTGATTGGAGAAATAAGCTCTTGCTCATTTCCTTGTCTGCCTGACAGCTGGTTGCCCTGCTGTCTCCTAAAACATAAGGTGGTTAGTGGACATGGGGTCTCTGAGTTTGGTCAGGGCCCAGGAGTTTTCCCTGCAAAAACCTACAATCCCCACTGAGGTCCTATGCTCAAGCAGTCAACATGTAGTCTTCAAGTAAGGATAATTCCCCCAGCTCACCCCAGTGGTGACCTTCCAGGTATATTTCTCAGCAAGCACTAGGCTTTCCACTTCATTTTCTTGTGTGAAAGAGTTCTGCTAGTTCATAGCTTCCTTTTTCTGGGAGCAGCGTCTACCTTCCTCCCTTCACTGAACATATGATGCTGCAGAAAAACATGATTAACAGGTTAAGGAAATAAAAACATATTGATATAATAATATCAAAATCTTCTCATTTTGCAGTCAAAGAATATTTTGGAATCTAGTTTTCCAGTAGTCTTTTAAAAATTCAAACTACCTTTATTTCCTGGAATCTGATGTGCCCCAATTCCTCATGTGAAATATAGGACTGGAACAATGACTCAACTGTGGGAGGAATAAATGAGTTAGTAGATGAAAAGTGCTTTTCACCAGCAGTGACACTCTGGAGAATATACTATATAGACCTAAAAGTACTAGTAAATAAGAATATATGTATAAGGATTTTCAGTGCAACATTGTGGTGGCAAAAAATAAAATGAGAAAAAAACCAAATATCTATCCAACTGTGTATTGTTAACAGATGTGGTACATACACATTATGGAACATTATGCGGTTGTTTTAGACATCTCTTGGGTATCATCTCACGCACTCTCAGTCCACATTTTACTCCAGCTGTTGCCATAGCAACCAGCTGCTTGCAGGTATGATTGACTGTACTTTGCTTCAGCTACATGGCACACTTCCTGCATTGTTCCCAGAGTCTCTCTGCCAACACTTTGAGACATTTGTAAGTATTAACCTAGCCATTCCAACACATGTACAAACCTGAAATTGCAAAGGGCATGGAGCATACTCTGGCCACTAGAGAGTGGAAGCCCATAGGTAAGTGGCTTCTCTTCTATCCCTTGGGCAGATCACTCCAAGATGCAATCTACACTGCTCTGCAAAAGCCCCAGCTTCCCACAGTTCTGGCCAGCTTCCTGTTGAGCCACTGGTTGAATTTCCCTCCTCCCCTGCTTCACTCTTTCCAGTCCTCTACTCCTGGTCCTTGGGATCGCTTTCTAGAATAAACTGCCTGCAGACAAACCCTTATCTGAGATCTTTTGTGAGAACTCAGGCTCTAACAGGAGTTATTTTTAAAATAAGAAATACATCTATCTGTTGACCTATAGAGCTATCCATAGTGAATTGTTAAATGAGGAAAACAAGTTGCTAATTCATGAGTGTTATGTCATTTATAAAATCAAACAATACTAATGTGTTTGTGTGTGTTTCTGTAACCTTGGAGTTGTTGGCATTGGTCTCCTCAAAAAGGTAGAAAAAAATCATTAGTTTTTTTCTTAATAATTTTTCCTTATTTCACTAGATACAGTGAGCACATATTAATTTCACAGCTTAAAATACTTGGAAAGGAAAAATGATGTTTAAAATTAACATTAAATCAACATCCCAGGAAAAAGAACTTCCAACCGGGTAACAAGGAAGATAGCTGTAATGCTGGACTTGAGCTGAAGTACAGACTATGATATGCCTTTTTATTAACCTTAGATAAGAAAATAATTTCTTGTTTGAGTCTGGACGTGTAAAACAAATACCCAAAACTACACTCACAAAACTAGCATACTGCTTGTGACTGAGGTACACTCCAGAGATCCCTGAATGAAGAACGAGCCACTCAATAAGGACTCAGAATGATTAATAGATAAGCAAATGGAAGTCTGTTCCTGCAGTGTTTCCAAAGGTGTATACAGAAGGGGATCTGTTGCAGAACAAGACCAGTGATTCTCAACAATGAGCCTGATTGAAAACAATGAAGAATTTCACAAAAGAAAATTTAAAACTGCAGCATTGCTAGCATCATCTTCAATATAAACCTCTTCAAACTTTGAACAAAGAAGCAAACACTAAGATTCCATGCAAGCTTTTATAAAAAGTTAAAATCTAATCTGAATAAATTTCCATTAGCCTCATTTGTTTTTTATTCCATTGTGGTTTCATTATGAATTGCTTTAAGGAAAAGGGCATTAACTGTATCAATGTGTTTTAAGGAAAATGGTTTTAAATGCCTCCCCAAAAGGCTGGACCTCATCTTGTTCCACTAATTAAAAATGCATAAGGTGAGGGAAAAAAAAAACTTCAAAATCATAAGAAACAAAAGAATGAAACAAATATACTCTAAAAGACACACTCTCTAAAGAAATAGTTGACATCTGACATCCAATTATAAGTATATTTTTCTGTGGCATAAAATAAGTGGTCCAGGTAGTCAAAGCCTGTGATGCAAAGGCTAAGATGATTTACCACTTTGATGGTAAATTTATATGTCAACTAATGCTAATTTTATGTGTCAGTTTTGCTGATCCACAGTGTCTAGATATTTTATCAAACATTATTGTGGATATTTCTCAGAGGATGCTTTTCAGTGGGATTCACATTTAAATCAGTGAACTTTGAGTGAAGCAGATTGCCTTTCCTAATGTGGGTGGGCCTCATCCAATCAGATGAAGGCCTGAATAGAACAAGAGTGACTCACCAGAAGCAAGAAGGAATTTTCCAGCAGATGGCCTTGAACTTGAACATTGGCTCTTCCTGGGTCTGCAGCCGGACCACTTTTGGACTGGAACTGTAACTCTTTCCTGAGTCTCTAGCTTGCCAGCCTCCCTCATCAAATTTTGGATTTGCCAAGACTTCACAATCATGTGAACTAACTTTTTAAAATAAAGATAGATAGATAGATAGATAGATAGATAGATAGATAGATAGATAGATAGATAGATAATCCACGGAATGCTTACTGTGTTCCAGGAACTGTTCTAAGTGCTCTACAAGTGAATTCATTTATTCCTCATGATAATGCTAATGAAGCTGTCATATCCATTTTACAGCTGTGAAAACTGCAGCATGGAGGGCACATTACACAGTGTTAAACTGCTTAGTAAATAGCAAAGACATGAATTTACAGCTGGTGTTTCATAGTCTACACTCCTAACAGAATATTGACTGTCCCCAAAGAAACAACTCTGTACAAAGACACAATCCTAAAATTAAATTTGATATCCTTGTTCTCTTGAATTCAAAACCTCCGGATTTCCAGCTGGGAATGATCTGTCTTTCTTTGTGTACTTCTACTTCCCTGTCCCCAGACATTCAGAACTTTCACATTTCTGGGTAGGACATTTGCTATAACCCTCATCCTAGCTCTGCCTTCCCCTGAAGAGCCATCATTGTGAACCTTTTACTCTTCATAAGTGGCAGGGGAAAGGGGTAAGTAGCCACATGTATGAAGTCACAAACCCAAGCTCAGTCCTGGCTCTGACATTAGTAGGCCTGTGAGCCCTGGCAAGTAACTTAAACTCTCTTAGTTTCTTTGTTCGTAAATGGAGATACGAATATCACCTACACCACTGGGTTCTTGGGAGGGTAATAGAAGGCAATGTTGCATAATATTCCATGGTATATATATATAGGTGAAGGGGAGGAAAGCAGCAAATCACACTGCCACGTGTGTACCTATGCAACAATCTTGCATGTTCTTCACATGTACTCCAAAACATAAAATACAATAAAAATTTAAAAAAAAAAAAAAAGAAGGCAATGTTAGGAAAATACCTAGAAGAGTGTCATGTACACAAACAATACACAACAAATATTTATCATTTTCCAGCACCAAAATTTACCAGCCCTGAGCCACATTTCCTCTGTGCTCTGTTATTCCTTTAACACACCAATCTGATAGCTTTAGCCTCAGGAAGATCTTACCTGCAAGGAAACATATTTACATTTCGGGCACTTTCTAGAAACAAAATGCCTTATCCGATGATAAGACTCTATATGCTAGTACATAATAGGCCTTCTTTTGCCTGCACCCTGCTTGCCACTCTAGAGAACTCACCTCACAGGAGAAGCTCCCACTATTCTAGCAGAGCATAAATTCCTAGGGAAAGTATAGCAGTAGAGTAGAACATGCAGTTCCCACTGCGGAAAGTAAATAAAAGGAATGCAATTGGACAATTCCATTAAAAAGGCACTTTAGACCCGATTGTATAAAATTAAGCTCAGATGTTTTTCATATTTGTCTATGCTACTATTGTTTGCATAGGAATGCAAGTTAGAAACTCACATTTATCACATATTCCTCACTCTCCCTTGTGATTTCATGATTAATAATGAAATTATGTCCAGGCCTCTTATTTGCTTGTATCATCTTTTACATCCCTTTCTCCTGTACCATTCACACTATAGACCTTCTATCCACCCCTAAAGAGGCCTTTAGCCTCCATTTCAATTCAGCTTGCACACCACTATACACTGAGTTTTCTGATTATTACAACTTCATACTTTGTAGATAGCTAATACAGATGCAAAATAAATCTTGCCTGTAGACATGCAAATAATTTCTGTCCAGTGGAGAGACAGCCGTCCTTAGTCTAACATACCAGTTTTGCCTCCATTTGAGCATTCATTTCAATATTACTAATCAATAATTGTGTCTGTTCTTTGAGATTTTTTTTAAGATCTGCCTTTTCCCTTTATTATGAATTATATCTTTTTGTCAGACAAAAGTAACATTTATTTCAATAGTTCAAAGTGCAAATATAGCAAGTCGGTTCACAAAGTTTCAAAAACAATTTTAATGACAATGGAAATTTGACATATAGAAATCAAAGGATAAACAGCAGAAATAAACCTTCTCAATTTTTTTTAAAAAATGCAAGTAACTTGAAAAACCTTTAGACTAAAATACTCCACTTAACATCAAGAAATGCTTTAATTCATAGGTGCCAGTACTGCACTGCAATAAAAAAGGACTATTCAGAGAGAGAATCAGCCCAAGCTAGTAAGTTCCAGAGAATAATGGAAGTTCTTGGTGTCGGCTTTTCCTGATTTGGAAGCTTCAGTCATTCACTATCAATTGATAAGACTTAATGCATGATATTTTCATCTTTAGGCAAATTCTAAAATATATTTAAAGTTAAATATAAGGCCAACACCTACCCTTAAGGATTTTCTGAAATGACCAGTGTATATCTAAAAGATTTAGAGACCAATGTCAACTTTAGCCCTATGGTTTTACTGGGAGAAAAGCTATATAGCTTAATACTTCTATTACCCAAAACTTTCTTGGAAGCTTAGCAACACAGCCTTTAAAACTTCCTCATGGAAACTGTACTTGAATATATATTTATTTATTTCTACATATGCAGAACTTGTAGGTAAAGTAGAAAAAGTTCCCACTAGGAAAGTAATTAAAGGTTGTTCACATTCTTTTGATCACTTAGCAGCCAAGATACATGCTTATTTCTGTTCTCCAGAAGGGAGAAGCAGTGTTAGCTGCTAGTTTCAATTCAGGAACATGTTTATCTTTCAGGAAGGTTTACATGAGATACTCAGTCTTTTTTTCAAATGTCTCCCTCATTTCATTATAGGCATTATACTAAGAGTCTGTTCCAAAAACTCTATTCTACCATGTAAATGATGAAGAACAGTTTCTGATGAAGTTCATGTGGTGGACATCGTGATGCTGAGAACCAGCATAGAAAGGGATGAGATTTAAAGGGTTGAGAAGAATATCATAACCATTGTGGATATCAATAGTTTCTATCAAATGAGCGGTCATCGGTGCCCAACGAATAATTACATGATCACACAAAACCATGATTCCCATGAAAAATCCAGTTCCAAGAATTAGAGTTTACAAAGGATGTGCATATTCAGCTTCCATTCCAAATGGAGCCTGAAACTCAAGATGATTTTTATGAATATACTTATATATCATTTAGCAGTGTAAGGGTCTATGCAGTCAGGCATGGTGGCTCATACCTGTAATCCCAGCACTTTGGGAGGGCGAGGTGGGTGGATCACTGGAGGCCAGGAATTCAAGACCAGCCTGGCTAACAATGTGAAACCCCATCTCTAGTAAAAACACAAAAATTTGCTAATTGTGGTGGCACACACCTGTAATCCCAGCTACTCAGGAGGCTGGGGCACAAGAATCGCTTGAGCCCAGGAGATGGAGGTTGTAGTGAGCCAAGATGGTACCATTGCACTCCAGCCTGGGCAACAGAGTGAGACTCTGTCTCAACAACAACAACAAACAAGAGTTTACGCAGAAAATAGTGCCAAGTATCTCCAATGACTGCACAGCCAAAGCATTCTGTGAAAAGCATATACCATTTCAGCATTCTTTCCCAATCAAAAAATATTGAAATACCCTGTAAAATAATAGATTTCACCAATCAAATTTCTTTAATTACAGCTGGATACAGAAGTGATTAAAGAAAAGTACTTTAAACATTTCCATTGGTTTTCCCATGTTTCTGGTTTGTTCTTTTGAATTTTGTATTTTTTCACGTAAGGTATAAATTGAAATAATAATCCAGGTAAACAGAACAAGAAATAAAGGGCTTCATGAACTATAAGGGATCCTCATGTTGTGATCTGGAACTTTGTATAATTATTTAACATATAGTTCCATGCATTTTTAAATGGTTGTTGCAGGGGATTCTTAGGTAAAAGTGAATCTACATACCCCACAGACAACGATGCTCAACTAAAGATGCTGACACTTTCATTTGTTGCCATTTTTCAAATCTCTGCAGACAGCCTTATAATTCTGGATGGCCGTGAGGTGACTGCGGGCCACAGTCACAATATCATCTTCAATTAATGTTTATTTTCTTTTTTGGAGGAGAGTCATGATTTTTACCTTTCTTTAACAATTGTTTTTACCACTATGTCGGTTATCCACTTTACCAACTTTCATTGCCTCTTTTGATGACTAAGATCAAACTTCTTAAATTAATATTCAAGCTTCTTTACTACCTGGAAACAAGCTATCCTAATTTTTTTTTTCTTTTTGCCCTTACACACATATTCCTTTTAGCTAAGAGGACATATTTGCTGTCCTCAGCATGTCTTGAGGTTATGGTCCTGCCTCTAGATTTAGTTTCTTGTATCCCTCCCTGCCTCTACCTCCTGTTCATCCTTCAGAAACAAGCTCAACTCTCACCACTTCTGTTAAATCTTCCAAAACAATCCCACACAAATTCCTCTTTCTGTAAAGAATTTAGTGTTGACAGTATTCTTGTGAGACTTTATAAGTTGTCCTTGATGTCTTTAAATATATTTACCTTTTTGCCCCAGGGACCATATATTTGTATTTTCCATATCTGGCTAAGTACATAGCCCACTGTCTTGTACCATTCCTCGATTAGTGGTTACATAATTAATTGACAAGGCATACTGGCGAGAGAAAAAGCCTCTATCACATTCCCAGTCTCCCACGCTACACCTAAAGTATGTGCCCCACTTATAAGATCTAACACTTTTTATAGTTTGGAAAATTACTTCAAAAAAAGCAGGTGAAAGATACACAAAGGCAATAATAGCTTGATTGCACTCACCAGGGAATGCGTCTTAAATTCCTAGTTATGAATATTTTAATGCACAGTATCAATAAAAGCCTCTTACCCCTTGGCCTATTTGTGATGCTGAGAATTCAGTTAGTAATAACAGTTCTTTAAAGACAGAGGGAACTCAGAATAATTTACTTTTTCAAGAGCATAAAAGGCAAAGATGGTCCAAGGAAGTTTTATAAGCCATTTCCAAAAAGAAATAATTACTGAACTTTCTGAAATCATGGATGACTTGTTAGTTTTGCTAAAAACAGATTTTAATAGATTTGTCCATCTGAAAAGCACAGAGGACAGACTTCCAGAAGACAAAACCCTTGCCATCAGAATTCCCAAATTCTACAAAATAACTACAAATGCTCAAAGCACACTTGAAAATGTTGAGGTGTTTTTTTTTAAGTGAAGGTTGCACATGTAAATGATTTTGCCATCCTTGCTGCCAACCCCTCCCTCATGCTCATCTAGAAAGCTGAATAATTAGAAGTAAGAAATTGGTAGTCAAAGTTGGGTCTCCCAGCTTTGCCACTTGTGAGACCTGGAGCGAGATAATGACCCTTTCAAAACCTCAGTTTACTCTTCTATAAAATGGCAGTACTGATAGCACCTGCCTTGCGGGGTTCCTGTGAAGATTAAATGAGGTAATGCAGCTAACCCACTGAGCACGGTGGCCACATGCTACTCTTAGAAGATGTCAGTTATAATTGTTGCTTCATAATACATCATAGGAGAAGAAAGCAAAATGCTTTTGAAGAAGTAATAATGACTATTGAGACAGATAATGTCTACAAAGCCCAGAGTACTTCAGAATTTACAATAGCTGTAAGGTTTAATGAATCAAGTGAAGTTAGAAGCTTCCGATATGAATCATAACATAAATATTGAGGCAATTCCCTTTATAGGCTGTTTTACCCTCTAGTAGAAAATAGTAAAATACAACTTGATCAGATCAGAAAACAGGTCAGATCTCCCTCAGGCTTTGGTTCATCATAAATTACTGTGTTTAATGCACACATGTGCATTAGAGATCTGAAATCTCTACTGAATAGAGTCCACGATAGCACTGAATTTATGGCAGTGGGCTTTAACCAGAGGTTTTAATTACATGTAGTTCCATAAGGACCTTCTTAAAATGTGGCTATCATTCCTCTCTCTGAGGGCGGCATGCTGCGGAAAGCCAAATATGTTATGTGACCATAGAATCATATAACTACTTATCAATTGAAAGGTTATTACAGAACTTATACAATCCCTCAATTTTTCAGCTAAGGAAATTAAGATCTTGAGAATCTAAGTGTCTAATAATGTTCTTTAGCATAAATTTTTTTAATGCAATTAAAGGGATGATCCCAGTGAGAAATGACACTGTGACGCATTTTTAGCAGCTTCTTAGCAGAGCAGAACAAGCCAGAGATGTTATAATAACTCTGAGAAAGACAACAAAATGTTTAGTAGACAATATCTATTCTTCATACACACACACACACACACACACATATACATTATATACATACGTATATAATGTGTGTGTGTGTATATATATATATATTATATATATATATAATTGTACTTTAGGTTCTGGGGTACATGTACAGACCATGCAGGATTGTTGCGTAGGTACATACATGGCAATGTGGTTTGCTGCCTCCATCCCCCCGTCACCTATATCTGGCATTTCTCCCCATGTTATCCCTCCCTAACCTCACTACCCTCCACTGTCCCTCCCCTAGTACCCCCCAACAGATCCCAGTGTGTGATGCTCCCATCCCTGTGTCCATGTGTTCTCATTGTTCAACACCTGCCTGAGTGAGAACATGCAGTGTTTGATTTTCTGTTCTTGTGTCAGTTTGCTGAGAATGATGGTTTCTTCTTCTTAAAACTTACAGAGCTGCCCACATGGTCTTGTATTTTCTCACTTACCTCTTCTTGTTCATCCTCAGCTTATGGCCTTTTCATTTAAAGTGACTCTTACTTACTGAGATGCTGAGTCATTCCTGGTAATGGCAAATCACACATGGTCAGCATAGAACCTTTTTCAACATATCTGGAATTAAGCTTGTGGTTCTAAAACTTAGAGGAGCCCTCGTTTCACAGGTCTTCACTAATCACAGCTTTCTCATCACTGCCATGTTTAGCTCATGTAAATATTCTTGTCTTATTAACAAAAATAGTAGCAACAATAAAAGTCTTTTGTATGTTCATATGTCATAGATAATAACAAGTAACCTCATTGATTACTACTACATACCAGGCATTAACAACAAACACTAAAAGAGAGGAGCACTTAGCTCTCCACTCGTAGAGATGAGAAAACTGAAGCAGAGAGAATTAAGTAAAATTGCCCGAATACACAAATTGGCATCCTAACTCAAGGAATCTGTCTCCAGAACCTATAATTTAAACTTTATATTCTCAGTCCCTGAATTCTTAACCACTAGATTCTATGTCACATGATCCTCAAAAAATATTTTAAAGTAAGCATTTTTAGCTCTACTTTATCAATGATTACACTGAGATTTAGAGAGGTTAAACTTAAAATGCTTGCACAACATGACAAGTGCGTGGGAGAGCGAGGATTACAATCCAGGTCTGATTGTAAAACCTGCACGCCATTTAAATCGCTGTGCTTTAAAGGCCTCCAGAAGCGTTACTCACTGAGACTAGAACACAGGAGCACTGGTTCAGCTTTTGAGGGCTTCATCTTGCTGCCTATATTCCTGGTTTACTGAGAGATCATCAGGAACCATGTGGCCATCTACCCAATACTGACTGTGGTTACTTCTTGCAGACCTTTTCGGCCTTGCTCTCTGTCCAAACAGTTCACCACCCTTTGGACATCATATGTTGGATGCTAGCTACCCTTCTGTTGGGAAATCAGCAAAAAAGCCAGGTTAATTCCCTCAGCTCTGGCCTCAGTTTCCTGTCCTCTTCGCACAGAGGACCATTATTCCTTCTGGTCCAAATTATCTAAGTTTCCACGCTATAGTCATGTATATTCTTGCTTTAACATAGTTTGATATGATGCTATTTATCAATTTTTATTTTCAGGTATATATGTGTGTGTATATGTTTAAGTATATGAGTTATATTTTTGTTTTATATATTTTAATTGAGAAATCTAAAACACTTTAAGCAAAACATATTTAGTGATGTAAACATGTCTGCAACATGGTCTTAAAAACTACTTGTCAATCTTGATCATAGTGTCTCAGTACTTCATACACACACACACACACACACACACACACACACACACATTTGGCTGTTTTGAATGAAATTATTCCTAAGTCAAATGGGTGCTAAACTACATTGTTTAACAGGGTGTGATGTTTTATCCTAAAGTCAATGAGCTGTACTTTGAATTAGCTATGTGAAACTCAGTAAAATAATCCAGCTGTGTCCATTTTACCCGGGGCTGACTTACTAATGCATTGAATTGGCCATGTCAGCCCCACTACTAATAAGCAATTGCCCTTCAGAACAGTGCATACGTTTTTGTTGTCCTTGGGAATATTATAAGAGCAGAATATCAAGAATTTGGCCAAAGAGATAGCAGATGCCTTTAAAAATATTTGATATCTGATTTTTCATGCATATTTGTGGAAAAATGATTAGTTGATATAATATTTATGATGCCCGCACAAAATTAGGTGCTGCCAAAAGTGAGAGAGGCTATAGACCCTAAGGCAAATCGTTTGCTTATTTTTATGTACTTCATTTTCATTTATGTCACATTCCTAATGCAAGATTTTGTTAAACACAAAAGTAATTGCTTTGAACATTTAATGTATGATTTCCTTTTATGTGAACAGATTAAAAACAATTAAGCTGATGCCAATTCTAAAACTGCTCACTGTTGAAAATATTTTTTCAACTAGACATCATTAATGTCTACGGGTCTAACGAAACTTTTACTGTTAGATCCTGAGAGTCTCTGAAAGTTATGCATTTTGCCAAAGTTGCAGTTGTTAAGAAGCAGCAAAAGTTGCCTGCTTATTCTTCTAAACACATTTTGGCATAATTATGTAATTGTAATCCAAAATTCTCTTCTCTGAACCAAAATGATCTTTAAGAGATAGAATGTATAAAATTCATCACCATCTTTATTACTTTGACTGAATATAATTCTGTCAGACATTCAGCAAAAGACTTTAAACTTAGCCAGACCAAAAAATATGCTAATGTGATAAGTATACTGACAGATACCAATCGCATATTTTTCTTTAGATATTAAAGTGAAGAATTGTTATTTTCAGTGACATCATTTGTAAACTGTGGCTGTCACCATGAAAGTATTAATTTTAAAAAAAATTAGTTTAATATTTATATTACAACTAAATATCAGAGGGGTCCAATGTCTGGAACAAAAATAATCAGTGAGTAAATACAGGAATTCTGCTTCTACCACCAGGACAATTATTGTGAGTAATGCCTTACACCCTGAATCGACCCAAGGGTAAGGCAGGAGGTATTTCCTGAGCCTTGAAGCAGCAGTGAATAAAGGAAACAGACTGAGCTCAGAGCTCAGGTTCTGCACTGAACCGTGTACTGTTACCCATGTGGGTAACATTGGTCAAATTACTTGTGCAATGTCTCAAATTATTCTCCATATAGCAGAAATACATATGAAACATGTAGCATATTTCATAAAGTTCAAATTCCGATACTTACCTCTCTCCAGGTTTTTGCCAATCAAAGCACCAGGATCTTTTTTTTTTTTTTTTTTTTTTGAGACAGAGTCTTGTTCTGTCATGTAGGCTGGAGTGCAGTGGTGTGATCTTGGCTCACTGCAATGTCTGCCTCCTAGGTTCAAGCGATTCTTCTGCCTCAGCCTCCCAAGTAGCTGGGACTACAGGCGTGTGCCACCACACCTGGCTAATTTTTGTATTTTTAGTAGAGATGGAGTTTCACCATGTTGACGAGGATGGTCTCGAACTCCTGACCTCATGATCCTCCCTCCTCGGCCTCTCAAAATGCTTGGCTTACAGGCATGAGCCACCACACCCAGCCAGTACCAGGATCTTAACTGTAAAAGCTAGATATGGGTAATTCTACTTAGGATTCTATATTTAACAATCTCTATAGGACTTATTTCATTGTCAACCTTATACAAATGATAAAAATGGTTAATTAAATTAGCTGACCCCACATTTGATAATAAAAAATATACCCAGTTTACTGTGCAACCTTACATATATTATGCCTGCAGGGTACTTGTACATTTTCCTAAAGGATTTGATGATGTATTTTAACTTTTGTTGCTGTGGATGGATTCTATTTCTATACGGCTCCTGTAGTTCACTGTTCAACTAAATTAGGTCTGAGGTATCTGTTTTCTTCCTCCAGATTTCTTACTAATGTGTTTTAATTGTGCTGGTATACTCAAGTGATTTCTGCAAAAGATTTCACTAACCTGATATGCCCCAATCTGCTGGCAGTATGGTGTTCTCGTTCTTTAGATCAGGATTGGTGTTCTTTGGCTTTAATCATTGCATTCTCTCTGCAGGACTGATATTCTTCTCCATGCTGTGGGAACTTTACAACAGTTTAAACTCCTTTAGGCAAAATAAGTAATTTCCTGTTTGGAGCATAAAATGAAATAAGATCCATATGCTCAGTGCCATTATACTTTCAAAGTAATACATTAAATACTCCTAGCAACAGTACTTTAAAGTCATTTCTATTTAATCATTTCATGCTCACCCTCTCCTAATGATCATAAAAAGTTACATCAAAAAATCCTGGTGAGATAATATTTTATTGAAAGTGCAAAGCTTTTCATCTCTGTTTGTGTAACCGGAAGGACATTTAATGGTTGGTAACAAAAAACAAATAGGTTATGAATTTTTAGCAATTTGAGGGAAGAGAGGATAGGAGATGTAGGGGTGGAACGAGAGGGAGTAGCTTAAAGAAAGGTGTTAACAACTGGAGAAAGATTCTTTCGATAATCAGTCAAGAAGAAAGATGTTTTATTTTTCCAATGTTATTTTAGAGCTACATCATTATAAGAAGTGATTCTATAAAATTTGTTAATAATTCTCTGCTTATCCCTTTAATACTTCTCTCTTCCTTCAAGAAGATTTTTGAAAATTTAAAGACCATCTAAAGTATTATTAATTTCTGGCATAGTCAATTTGTGGATGCAAAATACTAGTAAAGACTCTACCAGAAAGATAAGCAGTTTGTAACCAAAGAGAATAGCTTTCAATGAGAGTGAGACCATTAACTGAGATGATTTTGAGGAAACGCATGCGATGATAAAGAACTTAATGACAATGAGTAGTCTCCAAAGACACAAAATGATTTGCACATGACAAATACTTAATATATTCTGTTTCATAGCTCTCAAAATAAAGGCATCATAGGCAGGCTTGAGACAATTTGAAGTGAAATGACTAATGCACACCTTCAGCTTCCCCTCTACTCTTTTTGCCTTATACTTCGATCAGTTTCTTCTTCTGGAGTAAACTCTGAACACATATGTTTACAGTTTGTGCCTTTGCAGATGCTGGAGAAGTTTTGTCTCCCTTTTCCACCAATCCAAATATTTCTAATTCTTCAAGGCTTTGCTTAAATATTATTTATCTAACCGAAGTGACTCTTCTTTTACATATCCTTGTCTCTGGACCGTTATGATTAGCTCTTGTGCCATTCTGCCTTTGGCTTTGTTTTCTGTTTACAACTTTGCCTTTTCCAAATCTTGCAGAATTATTTAACTCATCTTTGTATATTCATAGCACCAAAGAAAGTGCCAAAATAACTAGTAAGCATACAATTTTATTTGTTCAATCCAGAGTAATTAGTTATAGTTTGAAATATTAGAAGATAAATTTAAATGTCTATATATCCATTTCAGTGGTATAGTGTTTACTTAGTTCAGACTTCTCTCAGGATTTTTCTTCTTCTTTTGCTTTCTAGAGATAAAAGTAACTGTCTTGAATTACATCATGGAATTGTTGGAAGGATCACATAAGATGTGGCATGTGAATGTGTGTTATAAGCTACAGAACACTATACAAAAATAGCATCTTATTTTTATGAAATGAACTGTAATTTGACCACATTATACAAGAGTTTCCTTCTGTGACTATGCAATCTTTTCTTTACCCTTCCATTATGGCTTTTAAAAAAAATGGCTGCAAATTCTTTGACTTTCCTCCCATGGAGAAGTGAATTCTAACTCTAACCCCCACTTTACCACCATCACCCTGGAATCTTGACTTGGCCTAATGACTTTCTCATAACTAACACAATGCATAGAGCTGATGCTATGTGTAATAAAAGACCAAAAAGCTTCCACTAGACCTTCTAGAATAATTGTTTTCTGGACGCTTCCTCTCAAATTCTGGTGATCATGTTGTGAAAACTCAAGCCACATGGAGAGGCCACTTAGAGGTGCTTGTTGGACAGGACTAGCTGATCCTATCCTTCAGCCATCAAGCCCACGTATTAAACACATACACGTCATTCCAGTCCTCCCACCCAAGGCCCCAGCCACTGTGGAAAAGAGAGGAGCCAGCCCCATTTTGGCTTTTCTGAATTCTCAGCCCCCAGAATCCATGAGCATAATAGAACTTTTGCTATTTTTATGAAACTAAGTCTTGGCATGGTTTGTTACATACAATAGATAACTGGAAACACTTCTTATATGTAGCCTACCAATTTTACTCTTATCATTTATCAAAACAGGCTAGGCAACATTGAGGTAAAACACAAGCCAACAATCTCAGTGGTTTTAAATCACAAAGGCTCATTTCCTACCCTGAATGTCTACTGTGGATCCACTGGGAGGCTCACCTCTTCACAGTTACTGAGGGACCTGAGCTCACGGATATTGCCAATCACTGAGCCAGAAGGCAAACCAAGCTCTGGAGTGTCTTGTCCAAACATTAAATGCTAGGCCTAGAAATGGCACATGCTGCTGCTGCTCATAACTTTTTGACTGGAACTAATGACATGGCTCCCCCTACCCAAAAAGGTGCCAGAAGTGTTAGTCCTATCATTACTCAGGAGGAAGGGAGCCAGATATATTTGGTAAGCAGCAAAAATGACTACCATATAAGGGCTTTCAAAGACATTGCCTGTCTCGATTTCCCAGCCAAAACTTCTCCCTCAACCTCTGGCTTCAGCTTTCTTCCTGCCATCACCTGTGTTGGCTATTCACACTTCCCAAGGCCAGTACTTTTTTTATTGCTATCATTTCACCATTGGTGAACTATATGGATATCTAATCTTTCCTGCCTACCCTTCCTGCACATTATCTGCATATAAAGTAGTGGCTGTGGTGGTCTCCATGACAACTAAGACTATCTAGTGCTTTTGCTAAATCCTAATCATAGGGTGTTTTTTTTTTTTTTCCTCTCTCTTTCTCTTTCTGTCTTTTCTTTAGCAGAGCCAAAAATCAAGCTTATATCGAGAGTTCATCATTCTACTTTCACCTCAATAAAAAGTACAGCATGGACTCACATCTCTTGCCTAAAATAATTACTCATAGAGGGTATCAATTAAAGATATTTATAAAAAAATAATGCAAGGAGTAATTGAGATGGAAGAAGGTATTTTTTTAATGAGAAGTCAGAGGCAGATTTCAAAGAAGGAAAGAGAGGGTCACTAAAGAAAGGAATGTTTTGGTGCAAATTCTTGACTAGCTATTAATAACAGCTATTAGCTATTAAATTCAAACTCCAACTCTTTTCACTTACTGACTTTTTAACATTTTGAAAGTTAAGGACCCTTGTATATAAAATGGAGAACTAGATAATTCTACATAACTAATATGGTAATTGCAAGGATAAAATTAGCTAGTCTAAGTAAAAATGCATTAAAACAGAAAGAGCCATTCAATTTCAAAGTATTAGTATTACCTTCCTTTTAAGCAAGCATAAGAAGGATGGCTGCATTTTAGAGTCTCTGATAACTCTAGAAAGTTTGTAGAAGATTTTAGAAATTCTCAACCTGTAATATGGCTCAACTCAGATGTTTAAGACTTCTAGGTATGAAGTGGTGAATGACCAACATACTGATACCATGAAATGTGATACCACAAATTAAACAGTTTGTGGGAAGTCTTACCAAACGCTAAAATCCAAAAACATACTCTTCTGCTAAATGCTTTTGAATGGTACCAGTGACCTCAATAATATTTAGTAGCCTTCTAATTACCCACATCCTCCTTGAGATTTTAGCAAAATGTAACCGACTCTGCTCACCAGTTCTTTCTGAAATGTACCTGGTTAGAATCCCACGACTTTAAGAATTTTTCTTCTGGCATCACCTGACCCTCTCTTTCCTTCTTTGAAATCTGTCTCTGACTTCTTGTTTTTTAAAAAATCCCTTCTTCCATCTCAATTACTCCTTGTATTTCTTTTTATAAATATCTTTAACTGATACCCTGATGAATAATCATTTTAGGCTAGAGATGTGAGTCCAGGCTATACTTTTTATTGAGGTGAAAGAGGAATGATGAAAAGTATCTTTCTCTGATACTTTTAGTGATTCCTATTCTTTCTTATTTCCTAAATGTGGCTGCTTCTCCAATGTTGGATTGTCTGTTTTCATCCATTAAAGTGGGTTCAACCAGTCACGAATCAGGGTGATAAGCCAATCTATACTTTTAGTCCTGGCTTCTCTCACACTCTTAAACTCATGTTTCCTCCTGCCTACTAAAAACAATATTATCAGCAAAACTAGCTAACAGATATTATGCCACATTATTTCCCTCCTCATAAGAAGAATTTTACATAAATTATCTCATTTACTTGACACACAAAACCTATACTCAGGTACTAAAGTTATCTCGATTTTACAGCTCAGAAGCCAAAGCTCAAAAAGAAGTAATTTACCCAATATGTGGTAAGAAACATTGAAACCTAGGTGTGTCTTACTTCAGAGCCTGATATCTTTATTCCTATGCTTGAAAATTTTTCTTTTGGATACACTGTTAGCATCTCAAAATCAAAACATCTAAATTCAAAACTTCAAATTCAAAATTGTATCCTTTCTTTGCTATTTCTGCCAATGTTGTTAATGTCTTATTAAACAGCTAAATTTTAAACCCTGAAATTATTGCAAACCTCTCCATATTCCTTCCACTTTTCCCCCTGTACCAGTACACTAAATTCTATAGATTAAGTCTTCCCAATATCTTTCATACCATTCCATTTCTGCTACCATTTTCTTCAGGCTTATCCTTCTAACAGTTCTCTCTGCCTGACGTCACTCTCTTGAAAACTGTTCTCAGGCTGACACTTCTAATGAACAGTTTCAAACATTTCATTCTCTATAAACTCAAGTCCAAACCCCTTAGCCTGATGCTGAAAGCATATGCTTGATCGGACCCTAGACTTATTTGTAAGAATTCAACTGAGCGGATCTAATCACTATTTCTTGAATATTCTCCTCCTTCCTCTGCCTTTTTAAATGTCATTCCATAAAAATCGAACACCCCTTTACTTATAAATCCTACCTATCCTTTAGAGCTCCAGTCAAATGTTACTTCCTCCAGGAGCCCAACTGGATCTCCTCAGTAAAAAGAATCTCTCCTCTGATCTTACAAATACTTAGTTTATACCACTATTAACATGCTTATCTGATACTATTAGACTTTAAGCTCTGGTTCTGTGTAGTTTTCTTATTTTATACGCCAATATTAAAATCACCAGGAAAGAAAGTGCCTTATTTTATGCATTTTTCTGTTTCTTAGAGTATCTAACACAGCTTTTTGCACACAGTAGGAGATCAACAAATATTGTCTGAATGAATAAAAAACAGGAACTTAGACATGGAACATATCTTCAGAAAGATATAAATCACAGACATGAACTTTTAATAAAGCTTAAATTGAGAGTTTTGTATGCCTTGCACATGGAGTGATAAAGATATATACATTAGTCATCAGTGACTATGTTCAAGTATTTACGCTCTAGAAGCTAACTCAGGAAGAAGGAGATTTTGTTTTGGAGAGCCTGCCTTAATTAAAGAGTATTTGCTGGATCTCTAGCATTCAATATTGGAGAGAAAGAGAAGTAATCATTTCCAAATTGTTCTACATTATCTAATATAACCATGTTTTATGCCAAAAAGACACGATGCCTACTTTGTGTGCAATGATAAATTATTTGGCTTATGATGGAGTTGAGAACTAAACTTCTGCAAATTTCAACAAAACAAAACAGTATTTGGAGCATCAGACATTAAAAATACTATAAAAGTTTCTGCACGTTTTCATTTAGTCCCCAAAGATATCAGCGTGTTCAATGTAAAGCCAGAAAAATCTATCATAGCAACTTGAAAATCAAAATCAAAGTATCACATTTCATTTTCAGTTGTCTTATTATTTCTTAAATGTCTTGTTGTGCTTATGAAACAGTTATTTCATAAAAAGATGTTGTAAAACCACTGTCCTTTGAAGGATATTTTGTTGTTGTTGTTAGAAATGTTCACCCTAGAAATTGTGAAGTAGGAGGGGAGCTTAGAGTTTATTTCAAGCCTGCAGCTGATCCATGAAATTCTGTTCATCCCTGACAAAAGGCCATTCCACCTCTGAATATTTCCACAAAAGGTACCCCACAAGTATTCTCTTTCATTTTCAAACAGCATCTACTGTCAGAAAATTCTGTATTTGTCAAAATTCTATCTCAGCTCTCTGGATCCTGAACAATAAAACCAATGTTTTAAAATATCACAGCCCTTTAATTATTTGCAGGCAATGGTCACATCTTCTCTCTTCCAAAGGGTTGTGAAACAGGGACTTTTCTTTTAGTTCAGCATTAAAAGATGTAATTATATCAAAAGCCCTAGACAAGAGCTGGGACCATGTGATTTCAGTAAGACTTTGCTAAGAGTTTTGTCTGAATTTCTTCACCCTCTCACCTCAGCCATGAACACTAATCACCTGATTTTGCAAATCTACTATGATTTGTTCCTGACACAGGAAACCGCCAGAAAGCCCACTGTTAGAATTTCATACATTTGTTAAACTTCATTAATGTAGTTGTGGATTCCATCTTGCTATGATCCTGATCTTTTCATTCCTATAGACTGGCTCATCTGTGATTTGCTGCTTTCAACTCCATCCTCTTGTGCCTGACCACAACTCACTATCCCTCCTTCTGTACCAGACACCTACCTATGTGCTTTACTAATACGGCAGGATTACACTTCAAAGTACTGATTTGGGTGTTTTCTCAATATTGTCTCTCCCTCTGCTTTCTCAGTAGTACTCTGAGGCATGTTTCCTAATGCATGATTTTGGCCAACCAAAGACATTACAAAGAATAAAGTCATTAGCCACTGTTTGAGACAGAAAGATTTGGAAATCAATTTGAAGGCTGAATTTTTCTGCTCCTAGAAACAAGATGATTCAGAGGACATAAAAGGAAAGAGACTTAATCGAGAAGCAACTCAGACTAGAAAGAAAGGGATGGAGAAACCTGAGTGTTCAAAGTATGGGTGAGGTCTCTGAATGGTATTGTGGGATGGATTGGATCAGGAATAGGCATGAGAAAACTCTTTCATCAGGAGGTCTTAAAACTTACTACCTTACAGCTAGATAGTCACCAGCAGCCATCCATATACAGTGCTCTGAAATGGGAACTCACGTATCTTTCCTTCATAATAACTGAAGGATTGTGATTTTTACTTTTGTGTATACTTACGTGATTACTGTATGCCTTTCTTCACCTAAGACAATAGTTCCATGATGACTGGACTGCGCTTGGTTGCACTTATTGTATCCAGGCACCTAGAACAGTGGCTGGCATATAGTAAGCATTCTGTAAATTCTTACTAAATGAATGAAATATAAAAATAAAAGATGTAAGGTTAGAGAGATTACAAATTAGTCAAGAATAGATAATTAGCTATATGTGTATGCTGAAGTAACTATTAGGAACATTGATATATACTTTATCATAATGTTGCTTCAGTTTTCCTAAACTAGTAATTTTGTTGTATTCCATAATCCTTCATTAAATAACTGACTTAGGCATTGTAAAACACATTTGAAGTGTTTAGAAGCATTCAACCACGTGGAGACCACCAGCATAGGATTTGTCAAAAGACAGCAACACCGTTGGCATCCTGGCAAGAATAACTGCACACATGGCATCGAAACAAGGACTATTCCAAGTCTGTGTAAGCCAAGTGTTACATAATAAGTTAGGGTCATCCAGTGTGGGCTGTTCTTGACCACAATCTCCAGTTACTGCTCCACAGCTCATTTTGGACCATCTCAGTGATTTTTTTTTTACAGCCAGTTTGAATATTCAAAGTAAGAGAATAACAACAAAAAATTTCATAGAAGTTGATTCCATTCCAATTTTTGTTATTTGAAGCACTTAATCAAGTGATTATGTGAAAATTGTTACTTTGAATGAGACCAATTTTAAAAGGAGTCATTCAGTATATGAACTCCTTAGGTTGCCGCCAGACGTACTTCCTTTGACCTTGAAGTCTAACCAACCAGATGATTTTTTTTTCTTTTCTGTTTGGCAAGAAATTCTGAGAATCAGTATGCATTTTTGAAGAGAGAGAAAAGGACTTAAAAGCAATTATTTTCCCTCATGTTGTAGCTGTAAGTACCATTTTTAGCATTAGCCATGCAGAACAGGTGTCTTTCTATAATCTCCTCTTCAATAAAAGGTTTTTGTTTTGGTGTTGCTTTGTTTATTTGGTTTGTTTTGTTTTTTTCTGCTCAGCTTTGAGAAGGAGGAAAAGTAGAATATTGTGCTTTCTCCTTTTTCTATATTCAGTCTTCCTAAAGCAGCATTGTAACTTGGGAAGGAGAGAGAAAGAACAAGGAAAGAGAAAACAGAAAGTCTTATTGGGAGGGAGAGTGACTGGGATCTCCTGAGAGTTTGCACAGGCTCAGCAGGGAGGGGACAGACATTGTCTATGACTTTTGAAATAATTTATCCTTTATAAAAAAAATATAAAATCCTTTAATGCTGGGCCAAAAGTAAGCCACTGTCTCACATCATTATGTGAAACTTGTCTTCAGATAATTAAAGGACCAAACATCAGAAACATCAGTCCTGCTATTTTTGAGATACACATCTATAGCAAGTAACAGAAAGGATAGAGGCAAATGCTTATGAACTGGAAATGGATGGAAATGTAACACAAGCTGCATTTACATTTACAAGTTACATTCTCCTCTGCTATCCTTCATCTTGTTTTCCCACTGCTTTTCTGACTTATGCCATGGTAAACAACATATGTCATATATCAACCTATTCATAAAATAATCTCACTGCTCTTTAGTTCTAACCACAGTTTTCCTGAAGCCTCTGCAGTGGAGGCTGCTGATTCTGTCAAGCTTCAAAAGCCCTGGTTTAGTTTCTCATCTTCTGTGGTGAAGGCTTCTTCCTGCCTTATTCCAGCAGCCAAATAGAAAAATCTATTCCTCTTAGATTCAGACTAGACAACTATGTTAACTTTTGTTCTCTGTTATTTTTTAGTGATTGCCCTACATTTATTACACTTTGGAACCTGGTTCATTCTATCAACTTGGAAAACTTCAGAGTCATACATACTACATTGAGAGTTTTTCCCTTAGTAGTTGAGGTGGACAGCTGCTAAGGTGAACTCATGATCCCCATCTCCTGGTATTCATATCTTTGTGTAATCTGCCCTCCCTTTAATCACAGGGCGAGCCTGTGACTTACTTCTAACCAACAGATTATGGCAAAGATGATGGGATGGCACTCTAGCGTATGTCTCCTTGCTGGTTTGATGAGATAAGAAACTGTGTTGGGAAAGCTCATATTGCAAAGAACTACAGGTGACCTCTAGGAACTGGGAATCACTTCTAAATGATGAGAATTGACTGAAGGAGCTCAAGGCAGTTTCAGCTCACAACCAACAAGAGGCTAGAGCCCTCAATCCTACAACTGTGAGGAAATTCTTCTGATAATCTGAGTGAGCATGGAAATAGATTAATTGCAGTACTACAAGACCCTAAGAAGAGAATCCAGCTAAGTAGTAACTGGATTCATGACTCACAGAAACTGTGAGATAATAAGCATTATCTTAAGCTACTGAGTTTGTGATTTGTAACACAGCGATAAATCACTAATACAACAATTTCCCTTTGCATTTCTTTCACAGCAACTACCCACTCTCATAGATGTACCCTCCAACTTGTCATGCCCTGCAAACTAAAACATCTGAAAATTTTAGCTAACATTCCCTATAAACATATTTCCTATCTATTCTTTGACTTCCAAAGTTGAAGACTTCTAGCAATGGTCTTTCTTGGATATCCCTCTTTAAAAAAAAAAAAAAAAAAAAAAAAAAATTTAAAAATTTTTTTGGTTTT